>VDFB02020274.1:0-70615 GCA_007258455.2 Sequoia sempervirens
CAAGGGATGGATGGAAAAGATAAATGATATGTATAGAGATAAGCGATATGTACAAGGAAGTCAGATTAGAATAATGATAGACAAAGGAGTAGAGTCAACTACACATGGCACTTGTTTTCCAGGTTTTCACCATGGTACTTATCCAAAGCGCCACCGAAGTGGTTTTCACTATTGGATGACTTATTTCTCTTTACTATTTTCTTTATTTTTTTTTATGTTACCAAGACACTTGTTTGCCAGGTTTTCACCTAGTTAACGATTTTTTTGATTTTTTGATTTTTTTTATATATATATTTTTTGATAATTAAGACAAGGCTCTCAGAAGCTATGCATAAAACTTCTTCAGATGAAGAATATTGATAAGTGTTGACAATGGTTCTCCTTCAGGAGTAGAGAGTTGATATGCTCCTAATCCAAAGGCTTCTATGACAATGTAGGGTCCTAACCAGTTAGGTTCAAACTTTCCTTTTTTCTCTCTTTCAGCTTGATTCTTGGGATTCTCCATTAAGACCAGGTCAGCAATGTCAAAATTTCTATTCAAGACTTTCCTATTGTAGCTGCGATGAAGATGATTCTGATATGCTTGAAGATGATCTAATGCCTTCTGTCTTTGTTCATTTGGGAATTCTAGCTCATGTAGTCTTGAAACTCGGTACTCTTCATCATCAATATGCCCTTTCAAGGATACCCTCAGGGAAGGAATCTTGACCTCAATGGGAAAAATGGCCTCGAAACCAAATACTAAGGAATATGGAGTGGTGCCAGTGGGAGTACAGATGCTTGTACGATAAGCCCATAAGGCTGGATTAAGTTGTAAGTGTCAATCCCTACTAGCATTATTGACAATTTTTTTGACAATTCTGATGATAGTTTTATTAGATGCCTCTACTTGGCCGTTACCTTGTGGGTAATATGGGGTGGAAAAATGATGTTGGATATGGAACTCTTCACAGAGATGACAAAATTCTTGGTTTTTGATGGACGACCATTATTTGTGATAATAGATTGAGGAACACCATACCGACAGATGATATAGTTTAAGATAAACTTAGAGATATGTGTGCCAGTAATGTAGGTCATGGGAATAGCCTCAATCCACTTCATAAAATACTCAGTGGCAGTTATGATGAACTTATGGCCATTGGATGATGTGGGATGTATCTTTCGAGGTCGAGTCCCCATTGGGAAAAGGGCCATGGTGATGTTATGGGATTGAGCTCTTGCGCAGGTGCATGTATCAAGTCTCTGTGTACCTAACATTGATGACATTTCTTAACAAAGACATATGAGTCCTTTTCCATGGGCCAATGGCTGACCCGCTCTCGCCATCTTGCTGGCTAAGGTAGGACCACTAGAATGGGATCCACATATACCCTCATGTACCCCATGCAAGGTTGTTGTGCTTTGTCAGTATCAAGACATCTCAATAGGGTATTATCTTAGCTACGTCTATACAGGGTGTCTTCGATGATGGTGTACTTGGATGACTTGTGAAGGAATGTCCTACATTGGTTATTAGAAAGGTCAGGGGGTATGATCTCGGCATGGAGGTAGTCATAGATATCTCTATACCATGGGGAATTAGGACCAACAATATCACACACCATCTCCAAATCTAGGATGTCATAGGCAGGGACCAAAAGTTGTTCTACCAAGAACTCGAACTTAGGCACGTTGCTTGGTATGTCGAGGAGTGAAGAAATAATAGCCATGACGTCTATTGCCCTATTTAGAACATGAGGTATTTGATGACAGTCAACCTTGTTAAAGTAATCATTGAAACTATCTGCCATGCGTTTGTAGGGAGCAAGTTTTTCATCCTTAGTCTCATAATCATCATTTACCTGTCAGATTACTAGTTGAGAATCAACATACACCTATAGGTTCTTGATCTTCCATTTGACTGCCATGCGTACTCCTATCAGAAGAGCCTCATATTCTACTATGTTGTTGGTACATGGAAAGGAAATCCTAAATGACTTAGGGATAGAATCACCCTGTGGTGTGATAAACATGATACTAGCCCTTGAGCCATGATTCTTATGGGACCCGTCAAAGTATAGTTTCCATGTCGTTCCTGTGTCAATGGTGAATATAAACTCATCAGGAAAATTTGCAACTAAAGGGTGATTTGCTCGTATCAGTGCATCAACTAATTGATCAACAATGACTTGTCCCTTAATAGCCTTTCTCTCTACATACAAAATGTCATACTCACTAAGTATCATTACCCATTTGGCCAGTTGCCTTGTTAATGCTTCTTTGCTTAGAAGATATTTTAAAGGATCTATCTTTGCAATCAACATTGTTTGATGGTTTAACATATAGTGCCTTAGTTTTTGAGTAGAAAATACTGCCGCAAGACAAGTACATTCGATGGTACTTTGGTTGAGCTCATAACCTACTAAAGTCTGACTGATATAGTATACTGCCCTTTCATGACCTTCATTGTCATTCTATGCAAGAAATGCTCTGAGTGATGAATGGGTTATTGAAATATAGAGAATCAGTGATCATCCTTCAACAAGTGGCATTAAGACTGGTGGTGTGAGTAGATAATCCTTAACCAGTTGAAAAGCTTCCTGACACTTACCTATCCATACAAAGGGTATTCCTTTTCTAAGTAAATGTTGAAAGGGATGTGTCTTATTTGCTAACTGCACTATAAATATTCTGATGGATTGCAGTCTCCCTTGTAATGTCCTTAGTTGACTGAGATTAGCTGGTGGAGGCATGTCTATGATTGCTTTTACTTTGGCTGGATCCACTTTGATACCTCTTCTAGAAATGATATATCCCAAAAGATTTCCTGATTTCACGCCAAACACACATTTCTTCAGATTTAGTCTCACTTTATACTCTTCTATACGTTGAAATATCTTGTCTAAGACATGTAAATGATCAGCCCTTGTCACTGATTTAGCAAGAAGGTCATTGACATAATCCTCCATAAGAGTGTGTACAAGGTCGTGAAAAATAGTGGTCATGACACATTGATAGGTTGCTCTAGCATTTTTGAGTCCAAAGGGCATGACATTCCAGCAATATGTTCCCCATGGACATGTGAAAGGTGTTTTAGGTTGGTCTTCAGTTGTAATCCTAATCTGATTATATCCTAAAAATCTATCTATAAGGGATAACATCTCATAGCTTGTTGTCATGTCTACTATCATGTCAATGTTGGGCAGAGGGAAGTCATCCTTAGGACATGCTTTATTTATATCTCTAAAATCTGTGCAAATGCAGATGCCCCCTGTTGGTTTGGTGACTCGTATAAGATTGGAAATCCAATCTGCATAGTCGATTGATAAAATGAAGCCAACGTCTAATGATTTCTTCAACTCAGCCTTGATTAGTAGAGCAATCTGTGGGTGCATTTTCCTCAATTTTTGTTTCACTGGTTTTACACTTGGTTGTAAGGGAAAATGATGTAGTACTAGTTCAGGATCCAACCCAAGCATGTCTGCATTGACCATGCAAAATTAATCTATCTTTGTGTAAAGAAGTTGCAGAACTCTGGCTACTCTTCTTTTTTCAATGATGCTGCAAAATATACCAGTTGGGGATTCTCTTCTGGGCCTATGTTAACTTCCATTGATTCTTCAATTAGCATGGGTGAATTTTCCTGTGCAACAGGGAGAATGTTCAAACCTCCATCCTTAGGTGCCTTAGAGAGGTTTTTGCCTTCGGATGCGTCCTTAGTTTTTTCTTTTTCATTGTCTAAAGGTGCCTTTCAATTTTCACCCAGAGACTCATCATTTTTATTTTTGTCATTATTTTTCTTATTTTTGTGATTGATGGGTTGAACAAATTCCCAAAAATATGCTTTATTGTCCAAATCAATGGTAAATCCAGCCTTGTGACCGCCACTAGGTATGCCTTCTCGTAATCCCAGGAACTCAACAATCGCTTCGTCATTCTAAAAAATGTCTAAGATGGGTGTGTCTTGTTGGTCCCAATCAATGAGCTGGGGATAGACTAAGGGCATGTCATCATTGGAGTTGTCAAAGTCCAACAGGGTCAAGGTAAAAGTTGAGTTGTTCATATAGTCACAAAAGTTTTGTACCAAGTCCTCTTTTCTCTTTTGCTTGGATCTAGGTGGATTATGAGGTGGGCCTAATGCCAAAGTTTGGTTATCTGAAATGGATTTGTTAGGATCCCAAGAGATTCCCAATAGTGATGTTTAAACCATTCCTCTTTTGTCAAATTCTTAGGTGGACAAGAATTCAATGGATTTGATGAAGATTTCAGCATTAAGTCAAGTTCTCCAAATAGCTTATCAAGGTCCATGGAAGAGGTGGAGGATAGGGAATCCAACTCATATTCATTTGAGTCAGGGGAGTCATAGTAGGGTTGATCAGATGGTTCGTTGGATGTCTCAATATCTTCTAAAGCACTTACTTCCTCGAGTAATGGTGATGTGGTACTAGGAATGCCAATTTGAATTGGTTGAAACCCAATCCCTAAGCCTTTCGGCCATTTAGAAACAATAATTAGTTATGTCCTCCCATCTTGATGTAAGCCTAAACCACTATGTCCATTATATCCCTTGCTCTGTATGATTGTGAAACCTTTTCCATATTGATCTGTAGGAATGTGAGCAAGTGAGGGAGGTTCTTTAGGGTCACCTCTATACAACCAAGTGGTCACATATTCTGCATGTATGGCTTCTTTACTAAATTCTCTCCATTTTGTAAAGGTTGTTGAGGGAGGTATGTGTATGGTGACCACTCATTGTCTCCTATCTACTGTAGGTAAACCATATGATTTAGGAGGAATCATATGGCTAACACAATAAGATGTCTTCATGTGATATTCTCCACAACCCTTGTCTTGGATCTTGACCCTAGGAGTGGAAGGTAATGAAGGCGAAGTGGATGTTCTAGTGAGAGCAAATGGATTGGCATAATGAGATGAATTGGATGACGAGGCTTCTTGGTTTACAGGCACTTGGCGCTAAGGTGTCTCTCGTAGACTGGTGCAATATTGGAATGGATTTAGGTCACCATCTATTGTTATTTTAGTGCCATTGTAAGGGAATTTTAAACATTGATGATATGTGGAAGGGATTTCCTTCATGGCATGAATCCATGGTTTTCCTAGTAGAAGATTGTATGGAAGGGTGAGATCCAAGACTTGGAATTTTGTCTCCATAATGACAGGACCAATTTTGATAGGAAGTGTTACCACTCCCTTTGATTTTTGTTCCTCATCGTCATAAGCCTTAATGACAATGATTTTGGTTGTGTCTACACATGCTTCTGAGAAACCTAATGCCTTTATCAATTTTAAAGTGCAAAGATTTAACCTTGCTCCTCCGTCTACCAGAACTCGTCTAACTTTGGTTTTGTCAACAAAGACTTCAAGATGTAACAGGTCGTTATGATTTGTATTTTCAGTTGCATAGTCTTGTTCGAAGAATTTGGCATGATGATTATTGGTCAAGTAGCCCACCATTTCCTTGAAATGATTGACATCAAGATCATTAGGAACAATTGTGCTTTGTAAAGCCTTATCTAAAATGGATCAATGTTCAGGGGAGATACACAACAGTTCCAAGATGGAAATTTGGGTTGGGGTCTTCCCTAATTGATCAAATAAGTTATACTGTAGCTTGGAAGTCTGTGGTGTCTGATGTGATGAAGGGCCTTGGATGATGATCTTGGTCTGACGAGTGTTAACAACACACTCGAGAGTTTTATTTATGGTAATGGTATTGACATGCTCATCAGCGGCCCGAAGGTGATTTATGATGGGGCCACTATAATCATTCTTGATACTAGCATAGTTGGCAGAAGTATTGGTCTTGTTACCCGAATTGGGGGCTTTTCCTTTCTCATGATCATGTAATGGATCCGAAAAGACCTTGTGATCAATGTTCAAAGATGTAAGTTTATGTCCATTGACTTGACTAGTTCCGTTCTCGACAAAGTCTTGTATGATGTTTTTCAGTTGATGACAATTTTGTAGGCTATGTCCTTTTGTCCGATGGAAATCACAAAAGGCATTATCATCCTACCAAGATGGTTTGAATTTCCTAGGATCATATTTTTTGGGCTCTTGAAGCTATATAAGATTGTGTTGCAAAAGTTGTTTGAATACTAACTCAATGGGTTCTCCAAGGGGAGTAAACTCACATTTTGGAAATAGTCTTTGTTGTTGTGGCCGTTGGGTGTTTTGGGTAGTGTTGGGGGTTTGGTTAACGATGTTGAGTGTGTTGGTAGAGGGGTTACTTCCTCTAAGTGTGATGATCAGTCCTGCTTGTAAAGTTTTAACATCAACTACTCCATCATTGGTAACATTTTTATTCCAAGACCAAAACTTGTTTCTGTCATTGGGGGTATTTTGCATAGTTGGATTTCTATTCGGTGTCTGTGTCTTAAGTTCTCCTTTGTCAATGAGATCTTTTTCTAGTATGACCCCCTTTTCCACTAGTTCTGTAAAGGATGTGCAACAATGTACCCTTAAGTTACTTCTCAATTTTGGGTTGAGGTTTTCTTGGAACATAGTGACCTTTTGTTTCTTAGGTATCTCGACAATACATTGAATGGTTATAGTTCCCCATCTTTGGAAGAAAGTGATAAAAGTTTCCCCTTCATATTGTGTAGTATGACACAAGGTTGCTATGTTTATTTCATGGTCGATGTTAAAGGAGAAGTTTTCAATGAATTTCTTAGCCAGTTCGCCCCATGATTTTATGCCATAGTCAAGACTTGAAAACCACTCTAGTGCAATTCCAACAAGACTTCTCAGAAAGAGTCTCATAATATAGGTGGGGTTGTAGGCGACATCTATGCACATTGTATAAAAATCCCTTATGTGTTCGATTGGATTTAGCTTTCCATTGTATTTGGGCAAGTTTGGTATGACATACCCATGAGGGAAAGGTGTCATGTACAATGATTTATCGAAGGGAAATGCGCATAAATCCTTTGCTAAAAAGGTTTTCTTGTTAGACACTGCCATGTTATCCATCTGTGTTTGAAGTGCATGCATTTGTGTTTGCAAGACATCAACTTGATTTAATGATGTGTTAGCTGGATTATTTGGATCTATGTACGTGTTTTGGAATCTAGCATTATGTGATGGGTTTTGGTTAAATGTGGGTATGTAAAGTGGGTTTGGATTTAGAATGTTTATGAATGGGTTTTGATTCAGAATCTGCGAGAATGGATTTTGACTCAAAATTTGTGTAAATGGATTTTGATTTAGACTCTATGAAAATGGATTTTGATTTGGAGTTTGCGAAAATGGATTCTAACTCAAAATATGTGAAGTGTTGGTTCAGTTTCCATATTGGAAAGAGGGTATGCCTCCTATTTGTGAAACCCCTATTTATGGTATAGTACTAGTGACATGAACACTAGGTATAACTGTTGTTTGTGGAATAGTGCTAGTGATACTTGGTATAGGAGTTGATGTTCTAGATTTTTTGTTCTGAACAAAAGGACCGAAGGGATTGGACTATGACACCCCTATGGTAAAATTTAGCCCCTGTGTCAAAGTAGGCGTACCAAATGGAGTTGTGTGTATTGTTGAATCACTCTGTGTAGGTCCTCCAAATGGTATAGCAGTAGTGACTTGAGTTATAGTAGCACTAGTGGTAGTGGTGTTTGTTCCTTGAGTAGATGCAGTTTGTAGGGTACGAATATCAAAACCAGGAGGTAGTTTAGCACCTTCTGCTAGCAATTTGGCTAAGTGTCATTGAGGATCATTTGCTAGCTAGTCATCTACAAAGGAAGAAAACTCAGGTTCTTGTGCGGCAACATCTAGTTCTTCTACTATAACATGTGGTTGTGTATCTCTAGTAATAAATTTCTCTAACAAAGTCTTGTGAGGTCTAGATGAAGCTGCCCTTGCAAAGGGGTTTGAGAACAGATTGATGAAATCATTTGGATCAACCATTTTTTCTCTTTCTTTCCTTTTTGATCTTGTTTCAACCATGTAATGTAAGCTCAAAGTGCAAGTGATGCAAAAGATAAGTCTATGGATAGTATGAATCTAATCTATGTTTTTGGGATTTTCTGAATATAAAGGATGAATGTATGCAACTATTTTTTTGGTATTTTCTCTACAAATAAGGTATGTCTAAAATGACGCTATTCTAGGATGACAATGTCTAAATATGCAAAGGTCTAAGTGATCAATTTGGAAGATTCTAAAAGAGGTTATCTATCAGCTATAGTGTAACCTAGGTTTCAAGTTAGTTTTGACAAGGAACCCTCATAGGACTAGGACTATAAGATAAGGTGAACTCCCAAACTTGACTAATGAGTTGGAAGGATTCACGTGTAGGACAAAAGATTATGATGACTAGGTTCAATGACAACGTTTGTTGAATCAAGGGTTTATCCAAAGTGTGAAAGGTTCCTATCTTAAAATCTGCAAATGATGATCTCTCTAAAGGAAATTAAGACTCCTAAGATGAAAGTAAGATCTATAACTAGGGTACCTATCGCTAAGATCGAATGATTCCTAAAGGATGCAAATGTACAAATTTTGAGAAATTTTTTTGGTTTATGTCCAAGAATCAGTGAAAAAGGATAAGTCAGATACTGGTTTGACTGTTTGTTCTCGTTCTGTGACAGTAAATTCTAGTTTTTTGATACTCAAGCAAATGCATTGCAAAATTTAACAGTTGCGGTTTTCTTTCTCAGTTGTGGTTTTTTGGTAAATTCAGTTTCAGGTGTTAGACACATGCATTTTTGTTTTTAGCAGATGCGACTCAGGGTATCAATTGCAACTCTGGACTGATGAGATACAGTTTCCAAGACTCTAGCTATGTACGGGTAAAAGTAGGTTGGTTCTATGACAGGGGCATATGCGTCGTTCCATACTGCAAATGCGGCTCACCTATTCAGATGCGTCACATAATATGACAATTATAGGTTTCTAGTAACAAAGTTAATGATAGATGCAACTAAGATATTAGATGCGGTTTTATACTAAACAGATGGGAGCTATTTTGACAGATGTGACTCAAATTATGTGAAATGCAAATTGGACTGAGTTCTGACAGACATGACATAATTTGTAACAAATGCGAATCTACTAATCAGATGCATTTTTTTGGAAAACAGTTGCGACTTTGTTTGACAATTGTAGTTTTCTGATGAACTGTTGCAGTTTTCTAATGAATTGTAGTTTAAACCAACTCTGTTTCATGATCAAGTTTTGACAAACAAAGACAATCAGAAGACAATGTATTTTCAGTTTGATGATCATGAACATGTGTATTTCTAGAAAAAAAAGTACAATCCTAAGGCTGTGAAGGACAATATTTACTAAGTTCTCACTTGGGTTTTACCCCAGCTACACTTATTCAAGGTAGATGACTAGTAGCTTGAACCCACTAGCTCCCCTCCATGGCTCAACACTTCATTCGGGGTAGCCAAGCTACAGTACCCATGAAAATCCCATGGCATACTTCTCATATCTATAATAAACCGTAAAAATGTGAGACGGCTTCATAGGTCCAACCTGCTACACCAGTAAATAGAGGGTTTTTGGCTTACTAAAAACAAGGTGTTTAATTTGGGCATTTCGTTCATGGGGTATCATCCATGAGGCGAGAGACCATTGTTGCCCTTCTCGTCGGACCAATACTCGTGATTCTTGAGTTTTCCTCAAGAACCCACTTTTATATACTGGCTGGAAGTTGCTCAGGTTTAGCATGTGACTAGTTTGAGTCGTCTTGGGGTGAGTAATTTTTCCCACCAAGGCAGGCCCAATTTCTAGAGTCAGTAACCGGTTCTTTTACACCTAGGATCACACGAATACGCAAGGGGAGAGGATACTTCTATATACTGAATTAGGTAATAACAGATCATGCTTTCGCACCAAACACAATAGACAGTAGTAAATTTTATGCCCAAATGACAATTATCTAATATACCAAACAATTTGTTTCAAAATAGTCTTCGACACACATCCTGTAAAAAAATTCATTAGTAGTTTTGAATTGTTCTTCATCGATCGTCCTGCAAAAAGGTTTCAAAAACTTGTCTTCTACGCTATGTCCTGCAAACACTATGTTAACTCCTTAAAACACATGCTGCAAACTGAGAATTAGTTGAAATAAAAACACAATGAAAAATTGTAAATCAGAATTTGAACCCAAAAATTTCACTAGTCAGATGCGTCGCGAATAATAGCATATGTGTCACGGATTTTCACTAGTCAGTTGCGGTTCACCAATGTAACATCATGAAAACAAAGCGGATTAAAGCATTAACAATAGCAATAAAACTCAAATGTAATCTAAAGCTAAACAACAAAGTACAAAGAAAGCATAAACATAAACACAGAATGATCTCACCCAGTATCTACATCCTTCCATGAATGACCTCGATTGTCCTTCTCCATTTCGCTGTGTTGGTATTCTTGCCCTCAGATTTTCAATAAGTGTGCAAGTATAGCCTTGATGTATGTGATTATAGCAAAACATTGAAGATTAAACAAGTGCTCCAAAATTCATAAGATTTCAGGAGGAGTAAAATGATGAAAGACAGATCAATTTATAGAAAATTGATCATTCAAATGACAGGCAAAGATTAAAAGATAAACGAACGATCCAGATTAAAGGATTTGACATGCATTATGATAACTATTAGTACTGACATGAGTGATAAAACCTAAGAATAGAGATAAACATTAAATAATGATTTAATCTCAGGTTGAGAGTATTTGAAAGTAGAAGAATAATGTTTGCATGAAAAGGATAAAGATAGAATAACATAAATGATCTGTTCGAATGCACACATAAATTAATTAATTAAATAAAGATATTTAATTAATAAATGTGTACATGCATAAGAGTTAAAACTAGATAACTGACTGGTTATGACAGAGAGTTTATTCGCGAAAGACACTCATAAATTAAATTAGGAGATAACTAACTGATTTAAATAGACCTCAAGTCAAGTGGGAATGAATACTTAGATAACTTAAACATTTATCTAAATATAGAGGAATATGTTCAAAATAGACTTTTATGAATTAAATGATTATTTAATTCAAGATTCGACATTTAGGGATTAATTAAATAAATAAGATTTATTTAATTGAGTAAAGAAAAGGTTAAATGGATAATTAAATAATTAAAGTATTTATTTAATTATAGTCGGAAATATGATAAGGGTAAATTAAATAAGAATTTATTTAATTTAAGAAAGATGATAAAGTTAATTAGTGACGCAATTTTTATTTTTATTTTAAAAAAAAAAGGGGTAAAAACTTTATTGAAAATCAGAGCAAAGCATTACATAACATCAAAGGGCCAAAGCCCCAGAAACCAACATAAACCACAAGAAAAGCCAGGAACAAAATCACTCTTCCCCAATAGCATTCCCATCCTCTGCAAGAATCCTCTCCAAATCCTGACATAACTCATGGGAAATCTGCTCCCACCCATCAATCTTCCCACCATCTATATTCTCCGACACCCATTTGGCTAGACAATCAGCTGCCCTATTCCATTCCCTTGGAATATGGACATAAGATACCGACTCCATCAAAGAGCTAACTTGCAATATCTGCTGCACCAACATAGCCAACTACCAGCTAACATCATAAATCTTCTTTCCATGAAGTAAATTGACCAAGACCTGAGAATTTGACTCACAAATAACCTTACGCCACCCTAAAGCATATGCCCATTTCAAGGCATAGAGAATAGCCAAGCCTTCCATCCTATTGACAGTCTATATCCCTTCATTAGCAGAAAAAATAAAAACCACTGATCCAGAAGAATCCCTACCAACCCTGCCAATCCTAGCAGGTCCAGGATTTCCCCTAGATGAGCCATCCGTATTAATTTTCAAAAATCCAGTAGGAGGGGGCAACCAACTCCCCACCCTTTGAACTTTTTTCTTCACACGCCTACCTCTCCTGACGCAAGCAAAAGCTGAAGATAGCCCCTGAATACCCAGCCGATCAACCATCTCAGCATCTCCTTTCTCTAACGACAACATAATCTCACCTTTAGCTTCGACTGTCTCCTGGATCATTCCCACAATTCTAAACCAAACTTGTTGAATCCCTAAAATTTCACCTCGAAAGATTCTCTGATTCCTTTCCAACCAAACTTGCCAAAGCAGAAAGATGGGACCAACATACCAAACATCCTACAAGAAAGAGGCCGAGGAGGGGGGCCTCCCCAGACTAATCCAAAACTCAACCAAGGAGGAGGCATGAATGCATGGGCTTTTCCAAACACCCCACCAGAAATGCCAAAGTTGTAAGGTGAAGGAACAATGAAAGAACAAGTGAAGAGAGTCCTCCTCCCCACACCCGCAGAGAACACACCTAGATGGGCCTGAAAAATCTCTCTTTCAGATATTATCCCAAGTCAAACACCTATTCCAAGCCAAAGTCCAAATAAAGCAATTACACTTTGGCCAAGAAAACTTATTCCAAACTTTCTTCCACCAATGAACCTCCACCCCCTCAATCTGCTGGGAAAGCAACTCTTGATACCTAGAAGAAATAGTGTAAGTACCCTTGGGGTTAGGAGACCAAGCCAACACATCCTAATCCATGAGGGAGCTACAAATTTGACAAGAAAGAATGTAATGAAGCTCAGCGCACTCCTCCACACCAACAACAGGCCATTCCTCTGGATTCTTCCATCTTGCCTCCACCAACTACCCCTGAAAGGAAAGAGAGTTAAAGTCACACACCCTCGACCATCCTGCTTCATAGAACCTTTGGCACAATGTAAGCAAATGAGGATACTGAGAAACAATGGGAGGGTGACCATCCCAAGCGTCATGCCAAAAATGTACCTCTGACCCGCTCTTGCAAATCCAGAATAAGCCACCCTTAACGAGCACAACCCCTTTCTTGAGAGTATTCCAAATCATAGATCCCTTCCCTGTCAAGCTATAACAAGGGATATCACTTTGAGGAATCCCTAGAAAGTACTTTTGAGTCAAAATTCGGGCCCACACCCGGTCCTGTTCCACACACCAATGCCAATACAATTTAGTAGCTAGAGCCGTACCAAACAACAATGACTGCCTTAACCCAAGACCACCAAACTATTTAGGGCTACAAACAACATCCCATCTAACAAGGCTCCACTTGGAAGATAATAAACTACCAGCCCATAAAAATTGTCTTGCTAAGGAATCAAGATCCCTAACAAAGCCCATCGACGCCACCTGAATCATACACCTATAAAGAGGGAGAGCCTGAACCACAGATTTGAGCAACTGAACCTGACCCGCAAAAGACAACCAACAAAGGGTCCAATGAGTGACTTTGACATGAAGTTTTTCTAGAATAGCCTACCAAGAATCCCTAGACTGCCTACCAACAGAAATAGGAATCCAAAGGTAGGTCAGCGGGAGATCCCCAATCTGAAATCTGAGAATATGAGCAATTCTCCTCTGAATGGAGTTTGGAGTATTGAAGAAAAAAATGGAAGACTTGCCCTCATTAATTGACTGGCCCGATGCAGCAAGATAAACATCCAACACCTTGCGCATGTTTGAAGCCTCCCTAATAGTAGCCATGCCCATCAAAGCAGTGTCATCCACAAATAGTAAGTGAGATTGCACTGGTAAGCCACCTCCCCATTGCCATCCTTGAATGAAATCCCCCTCCACATTCCTTTTTATCAATCGTCCCAAACCTTCCACCAAAAGAAGAAACAAGTAAGGAGAGAGGGGGTCGCCTTGTCGTAAACCCCAAGAAGCACCAAAGAGTTCAGAGTGCTCCCCATTAATCAAAACAGAGAAAGAAACTGAATTCACACAACTCATAACCCAATGAATCCACTCCTCCTCAAAACCAAAGGCCCCCAGAACTTTTTGGAGGAAGGACCATCGAACTTTTTCATAAGCCTTGGCCATGTCAAGCTTGATGAACATAGCCTTATCTTTGGAGTTGGCCATAGAATGAATAGTATCTATAGCAATAACCACCCCATCCAAAATCTGGTGGCCCACCACAAAACCACTCTGTTCCTCAGAAATCAGCAGCGAAAGCCACTTTTTTAACCTATCGGCAATCAACTTAGAGATAATTTTATAAATAACATTGCAAAGAGAAATGGGGTGAAATTGACTTAACCAATTAGCCCCATCACCCTTGGGGATTAGAGCAAGGAAGGTAGAATTTAGGGCCTGAAGCATTTTCTTATTCTTTTGAGACTCTTGAACAACTGCCAATAAATCCAGCTTGATAATCTCCCAAAATTCCTGGAAGAACTCAATCGGGAAGCCATCTGGACCAAGAGCTTTACCCTTCTTCATCTGGAAAATAGTCTTCTCCAGCTCCTCCAGCGAAATATCACTCATAAGATGCTCCTTCATCTCCAAAGAGACTAAAGAAGGAATACAAGAGAGGACCTGAGCCTCTTCAACTGAGTCCCCCTGCGAGTCCTCCCTGAATAAAGAAGAAAAATAATGCACAACTTCATTTGAGATATCCTGAGTAGAAGAAAGAACCTCTCCCCTGTCAGTCGCCAAAGCCGAGATAGAATTACCATGACGTCTGGCCTTCACCAAATTGAAGAAGAAGGTGGTATTCTTGTCTCCCTCCTGAAGCCACTCAATTTGAGCTTTTTGTTTCCAGTAGATTTCCTCCCTCAGCTCCCACTCCTCTAGAGATTTTAATGCCCTAGCCTCGTCCCACAACAAATCCTCAGACACCCCATCCTCCCTAATTAACCTAGTAATACCATTCAGCTCAGCTTGTGCAGCAAGCTTTGCATGGTAAATGTTTCCAAAGCAATGTTGGTTCCATCGTTTAAGCTGATACTTAACATATTGAAGGAGCTTAGCAAAATTATACATTGCAGTACCATAAGCAGGTCTATCATACCTCCACCATTCAACAACACATCCATAAAGGCCAGGGTCCCGCAACCACATTAGCTAGAATTTGAAGGTTGGCGTTCGAGGCATCCGAGCAGAAGAGATAACTAGCTTAATAGGCCAGTCGTTCAGTAATGCAACTATCACCAACCCTTCTATTGTTCCAAGTAAATTGACCATTGCTAGGTTTGATATCAACAAGATTGAGAGCAGATATATTGTCCTGAAACAATAATGCAGAAGGCTCTAGTCTTGCAATACCACCCCGTTTCTCAACTAATTCAGTAATAGCATTAAAGTCCCCTGCAATGATCCAAGAATGATAGGGAAATAGGCTACGAACAAAACGAATATGTGTCCATAAAAGAATTTTACCCTGGAACTCAACAGGTGCATAAACATTGGAGAAAATAACAAACTCTCCTGACTCAGGACACGAGGCAACCATGGATAAAGAGGACTTGAAGGATAACCACCACAAAGGTTGAATCTTCTGAGGGTTCCAGAAACAAGCCACACCCCCTGAGAATCCTTGAGCCCAATACACTGGCATTGACCATTCTTCCACAACTTAGGCACTAAACCCATCATGCACTCAACAAATAACTTGGTCTCCTGAAGAAAAAGAACATCAGGAGAATGACTTCTTACCAACTCACAAACAACTTTTTGTCTAGGGCCACTGTTCAAGCCCCTTACATTCCATGAAATAATTATCATTTCAAAGGAGTCAAAAAATGAGAATCTAGGGTCTTAACAAACCCTGACTCCACCAAAGTCTCCCCCATCATCTTAATCTTTTCCAAATCTTTCTTCCTACCAAGTTTAACACTTTTCTCTGACCCCCCTTCTTGCCATCCTTTTGCAAAATGCCCAGTTGAGGAGAAGGCTTGCTACTCTTAGCCACATCTGATCCAACATTCCGTGCAGGAAAAGATGTGCTTCTATGCCCCTGCCCCAACTCAACATTTGGACCCGACATCACCTAAGCCCCAACCTGCACATCAGTGACCATAGGTATGGCAGACTCCTCCTATGGAGCAGGAGGAGTAATGGAAGTGTGATCCTCCAGGCCAGAACCAACCACACCCAGATCCACACTTATTAACCCTGGATTAACTTCTTGCTGACCCAAATCATCCAGGACCTCAAACTTGTTAAAAGTATCCTCATCTTGTCTCTCCATCAAAGTCCTCTTTTGTCCTCTATTCTGGTTACAGGCCTTAATGGGAACATAACCCTCAGCATCTGCACCCTCAACAGAAATAGGATTCTTCCCCTTATCAACATCAGGATTGTTACGAGGAGGAGGTGGAGGCTGAGGCACCACAGGCTTAGCCTTCGGGCATCTACGCAACAGGTGACCATATTCATGACAAAGGCGACATCGGAAAGGAAGGGTTTTGTAATCCAATTGTTGTACCCAAGAATGGGACCCCACACACATATCAAAAGCACCTGGAAAAGGCCTACTCAAATCAATTTCCACACAAATTCGAGCAAAAGTCATTACTTTCTTACCTAGGGTTTGTGTTGAAGACCCACCGGCTTCCCAAGCATCGAAGCAAGCATGTGCAGAACGTCCTCACGACAACATTCAATTGGAAATCTGGGCAGCCGAACCCACACTGGAACATAATTTGGAAGCTCCTCAGAGGGATTAAAGCCTACATGCCATGGCTTGACGAATAACCCAACCTGGTTGTGAAAATAGGGCCCCCCCTCAAAAACCCTATTGCGATCAGCCAAGCAGATGAATGTGACCATGAAGAAATTATTTGCAAGCAGCATGACCTCCATTTCACCCTCTGGCTCCCAAGTCCTTCGTGCCCAAGTTTCTAAAAATTGTAGAGACACTCAATCCCAAAAAATTGCAATATAGAGAATGCTTTGAATAATATTCAATATCCTCAGCAATCATTTCAATTAGAATGACCAATTTAGGTCTCTCTTTGCAACGCTCTAGGCATTCGTTAATCTTTGTGATCCGAGATCCACAGAAAAATTTGAATCCATAGACCTTGTATTCAGAGAGAAGGTGTTATCAAAAACCCTTGCTCCTTGACTTGGCGATTTCAAGCCCACCGCAACACGAAAATCCGTGTCGGGCGCAACCCTAGATGGCTCACCCTGAGACATAACCGCCAACAGGCCTGGGATGGACATGCACAAGAAATAGCCGACCCTAGGCACAATAGATCAGAGGAAACCCTCACCTGCAATACACACCGTCAAACCCAAGAAAACCGTAGCAAAAGGATTAACCCCCCCACAAAATGAAACAGACGCCTACCCCAACCTTTGCACAAACAGAGAAAACAAACATGAGCTAGGGCTCAAATGCCCTAGCTCGGCTCCTTGCAGTTGCAGACCGAAACGCCATTGTGTTATGTACAATATCTTTTATCCTAATTAGTGACGTAATTAAATAAAGGCTGTTTATTTAATTAATCAAGATAGAATAAAGATAATGTGAATTAATTAAATAATTAAAGTTATTTAATTAATATATGAATAAATGTTAAAGTGAATTAATTAAATAATTAAAAGTTATTTAATTAATAGATGAGAAAGGATTTTAGAAGGTAATTAAATAATTAACATTATTTAATCACGACCATGACAATACGAATTATGAAGAAATTGAAGTCGCAAACTTAGACCAAATTTCAGTGTCTACAACTTGTTTATTTGATCTATGCATTATGGTTACTTGTATGCTTGTTTATCTCTCATGGGGTTATGTAGGAAATGAAATAAGTTTGTGGGATGAATGCATTATTTCCTAACAATTTGAACACATCAAGCAAATCTTAAAGGGTGCACTTGATTTTTTCTCAATTGGAGAAGAAAGGTAAATGTTTATTATCATTGAATCTTTTGTGCTTATTCATCTTGTTTATTTTCCTTTTCTTAATTCTAGCACACCCAATGGGACTCACATCCTTGTTAACATTCTTTATTTGAGTGCATTTTGAGTTTTTACTTGTAGATTTTCAATTTAGTGCCTACACTTTGTGTTGTAGCACTTGCAATTCTATATTTGTGCTTCTGATTCCTATGGAACATGAATTTCCCATGTTTTAGCTTTTCTTCCATCACATTTTTATCCTTTTTCTCTTTCCTATTTTTTTCATTTTGTTTAAGGATTTTTTTCCATCTTTTTTTGGGTCAAATTTTAACCCTTTTTTATATGATTTCTATGTTTTCTTGTAGGTTTTCATCACATAGCTTGGATCAAAACTTATGCCTTGTCTATTAATGCTTATGAAAATCAACAACTTCCTGAACTAGAACCTATGTGGATCAATACATTCACCAACAAATTAATATTTTCATGCTTGATCACTTTTTCTCTATTTTTCTATATTTTTTGTGTTTGGTGTTTATAGTTTTTTAGTTTTCTATCTATTTACTAGCCTATTTTCTATTATTTTGTCACTTTTGGATTTTTATTTTGTAGTCCCTTATTATTTTTCTTGAAACTACTAACATATATTTTCTTCCCTGTGTAGGAAATTAAACTAGTAATAATGTATTTAAGCACTTACGTGGTTCAACTTGCTTTTGTAGATCAAAACTGTCATAAATTCTATATATTTTTTATATTTTTACTTTTTAATTCTATATTTTAGTGCTTTTGTTTATTCAAGTTCACCTACATGATTTAGTGCCTACACTTTGTACAAACATACTTCCAAATTTTCTTTTTTCTTCTTGCTTTTCTTGGCCTTTTGTGCTAACATTTTCTATTGATTTTCTACTCTAACTAAGTGGTGTAGTTGTTTGTACCTATCCAAGAATATATCTCAAAATACTAATATATTTGGTATACGTTACACTTCTCAAATTATTTCTTTTATCACTATTCTAGTTCCACCTAAAGTAAAGTAGTGGTTGATTAACTTATTTGCCATGTTTTAGGGAATTTGTGATACATATTCTCCCCCTTGTTCTTAGTGAAATATTTGGGATCAAAATTTATACAATTTTTCTTTGTGTTTTATATTAGAACCTAAGGGTGCTAATTTTTGTGTATTCTCTCCACTTGCATTTTGTTCAATATAGAGTGATAAAAAATACCTAACATTCCTTTCCCTTTAGGAGGCCTTTTTGGGGATTTCATCACCACAATAAACAACCTCAACCACATGAATCTTGTAATTTAATAGACATCATCATGTTTGGCACAGTCTTGGGGCCCTTGTTTTGTTAAGACACAAGGTGAAGTGACATTCAATTTTCACGTTCTTGTATACTAATTCTTTTTCATGGATCTAAGCCTCATGCACCCTTGTAGTTTAATGAGGATATGCAAGAGAAATCTTACATCCTAGAGATAAGACCTTTTGGCCATCTTGTTTTTGGTGCATTAGATACTAATTAGGCCTAAAAATTTATAGCATACTTCCAAGTGGCAGAGATAGAGATCACTTTGGGTAAGGCTTAAGCCTTGAAGGTAAGGGGTGCATAGGTGGTACATGACCTCGTATTTATATTCCCTAGCTACCCACACCCTTGGTAGATAGTATAAATTTGGGCCCACAAAAGGTTATGCTCCTACTTGAATAATATAAGATAGTACAAAATCTTTGGCATATCTTGTGTGAAACCAATACATACCTATCAACTAACCACTTAATTCTAATATTAACTGTTGTGTCTATTTTTTTGTATTAAAACACTTCCAAGAATCCCTAAATAGACTCAATCACACAATTTAGTACATTTACACTATGTTTCAGGTTCTCCATCATTTCAACATATTTGGTACTTTAGCATATTCATTTTTTTAGTACTTATGATATTTCAACACTTGAATATTTTTAAAAAACTATCCATTCATCTAAAACTTCCCCATCTCAACTTTTTGTATTTTGGCACCTTTTTTGTTTTAACACTTTTACTTCTTAGTGCTTGCACATTTTGATGCCTCCAAATCTTAGCACTTATCTGTCCCTATGAATTTGCATCTTGACCTCCATGATCCTTGACCATTTTCATCCATAACCAATTTCACCATAGTCTTATTCTACACTTTAGCCCACCCTCCATAGTCCATAGCCATTATCTTCTAAAATATTATTCCTCATCCATTACCATCTCAAACCTATAGATCCATAACCCACAACCATAGCCACCTATCCATCTCACACCAACCTTCATTCCACATCAAATATCATCTAAACCTTCGGAATTTGGTCCTAATTTCCTCATCTACCATCTTCATATTATAACCAAACTATAAGAGTTTTGTCCTAATCACACCATACACATCAAACCAATCCAAAATTATAGGGATTTCATCTTTAACCTCTTCTCCTATGTTATATACCATCATAAACCTTGGGAATCTTGTCCTAATAACCTCATCCATTATCAAACATTAAATAAAGCCATAGGCTTTTTGTCTCTATTTCTTCTTCTACTATCCATTGTAATCATTAGTAGTCCTAGGATTTTTTTCCTAATTACTTCATCAACCATCCTTATATCAATCTAAAATATTGGGACTCTTAGTCCTAAACATTCTATCTACCATCCTCACACTACCCTCAAATTTAGGACCATTGTCTTGATTACTTCACCCATCATCATCACATCATCCCAAACCTTAAAAATATTATCAATCACCCTCATGTATCTTCTCAAGCCTTAGGAATTATTTCAATATCACTCCATTTCACACTATTTAAACCCTTAGGACTTTGGTCCTAACCATTTCATTCATATCAAACAATAATTCAACCTTTAGGGCTCTTATTTCCTAAATTCCCCCATGTGTATTAATTATTAACCTCATTCATACCTCCACATTTACCTTGATCCACCAACAATAGTCCATCCCTTAGGTAAACCCATACATATCTCAATCCATCAAACAAAACCTCTCTAAACTCCATATTCATCACCATAAATTGATATAACCATTAGGGCCTTGTTCCTACTCACTCATTTAACTTTCCCCTAATCCACCACCACTCATTTATGTAAATCCTTGATCCATACAACTAACTTAAGTCCAACCTTGGAGGGTTAGTACTGGTCCAACATCCAAATCCATCCTCCAAACCATCCTAATTAATTTTTCATTTTAAAATAATCATATCCAATCTTTAAGATTCAATGTTACTCATTGATACGACTTGAACATTCAAATCTAAATTTAATCATCTAAATAGATTAAGCTTCAAATTCTTGAAACCTTAGATTATCTTTAGGTCATCTCATACCAATAAATGAACGCCTTACGATATTCACAAGCAATCCTTGGATATTTTATAAACCTACCTTTGGATCCTCCTTTCACTAAAAACCATCTTGTTGTGCCTTAGATACACATGCCCCTTAATGAAAAAGTGGGGGGGAGGGGGTCTTTTTATTTCTTCTCCTTTTGTTTCGTTTATGTTTTCTTGTCTTCTTGTGTCCTTTTTATTTTGATTTTAGACTTCTTCCTTTTGTTTGTTTCTATGGTTTTCTCTTGGTTATATTGCCTTATGTTAGAATTTGGGGTGGATCATTCAAGAATTCTCTATAAGACATCTCAAAACCCCAACATGCCTTTCAATCGACCTGTTATAATTGTTCATCTCCACATTCTCGAGGTTGCATCTTTGAAACCCTAATACAAATAGAGTAACAACACCTCAACCTACCCCTTTGGTTTTACATTTATGGCAATTTGCCTATGTGTGTGTGTGCTTTCCCTTTTGTCCCTCGCTTGGTTTTCTTTTTCTTGTTTTATGTTTTGTTTGTTGCTTGCTCTAATGCTTTGACAATCTATAAATTTCCTTGCATTGCCTAAGAAAATTTAATATGCTTAAGTGTAAACTAGCTAGTACACCATGCGAAGTATGCCTAAAATTGGATGTTAATGAGCCATCTTGAAGAAAGTGGATGTCAAATTATACCAACAACTTGTTGGAAATCTCTAGTACCTCACTATAACTAGACTAGACATTGCATATGTAGTTGACATTGTGTCTAGGTACATTTGGAAAGTAGTTATAGGAATATTAAAGTACATACTAGCTACATATCAACTAGGGATTGTGAACATAAAAATGGATAAGAACCTATTCTACTAGGGTACATAGAGATTCTAACTATGTAATTAATGATGATAGAAAATCAACTTTAGGTTATATATTTCACCTTGGTTTAGAACCAAATTCTTGGAGTAGTAAGAAGCAATCAACAATGTCACTATCATCCATGAAATTGAATACATTGGTTCTTCAAATGCATCTCACGAAGCATTATGGCTTTGAAGATTGCTTGAAGAAACAAATCAACCAAAAGATTGTCCAACAACTATATTTTTTAACAATCATTTAACACTATCAAGTTAACAAAAAACTATGTATCATAGATCTGATCATATTGAAGTATATCATCACTTTATTCATGACTTGATTGAAGACAAAGTGGTCAAACTAAAATTCAACGAAACAAAAGACCCAATTGCTAACATATTTACCAAACATTGTCTACAATAAAATTTTCTAGATTTCAAAATATATTACATTTCAAGAAAACACATATACAACAAATGATACAATAAATATTATAATCTTCTTATCTAAATAAACATTATGAAGAATGTTTTTTAAAAAAAAAATAAAAGACCAAAGAATTGAACTATTTTATATTAATATAATAGCAAAATTACCTTAGATTATAAGTAATCTAAGTTCTATTACAAGTAAAGAAGGGGAATATGATCATCCCTTAGACCAGAAAGTATATAATGAAGACGCTGAAAAAACCTTTGATGCAACTAGAACCCTTCAATAACTGCTTCAGAATTACACCAAAAAACTGCTTCCCCCAACCATACTACCAGACTGAATTGCGCAAAACCAAGATACCAAAACAAACATCATAACTTAAAACCGACCTTCACATTATGAAGAATGTTAGAAATGATGTTTATATAATAAATTGTGTTCCCCCACTTTATCTGAAACCTTCCACCATCTAGAATATTCTAATATGGACATTTCTCCTCTTTTCTGATTTATTTTTCTTTAGAGTATTTCACTAACTATTCTAGGTACTCTTAGAGATCTATATGAAACTTACATACAGTAAAGTCACTCCAACACCATACAATCATGCAAACAAGTTTATTCTGCTGCTATATAATTTAACTACTGCTTTTCTATTGCAAGTTTATCTTTGTGCCTGAGATATGTCTGCCATTTTTTCTAATACAACAATACTTGTTTATTTATTGCTCTTGTCGGTGGCTGTTTGTTTTAGCATTTCTATTGTTTTTCCTCAACTACAGAAAGGCTCACTTTTTTCTGTGGGTCCTTTGATTTGCAAGCGAGTGGACAGGCGTATGTTGAGAGAGACAGATTTTGTTATTGTTGAAGTAGTATGTAGCAATTGGGTGGACCAATCCATGTGGTTCCAGCGTTTATTAAAACATTCTGGCTTTATGTACAATCTAGATTTAGTTTAGTAACTGTTCATACGTAATAGGTGGGGTGGATTAAAGAAGCTGGTGTGGACAGCCGAGTGAGATGTGAAGCAACTATCATATGCATTTATATGAAGCCCTGTCTTATATGTAGTACGATGGTTGTAGTTGAACAATGACATTTATATTTTAGAATTGAAGGCCGAAACACTGCTGTACAACCATCAAATTGAACCCCATCCAACGAGAGTGACAATAGCACAGTAAATTTTTAGGTTTATATAGTGTAAGATTAAAATATTTATTTGTTAAGAGGTACTTGATAAAATTGAATTACTTAAAGTTTATTAAGAATCAAGTTTTATCGAATGTAAAGATCTAGTGTTGATGATGTTAGGGTCACGTCTCATTCTTTGAATAATTATACATCTAATGTCATGATTGCTAGAAAAGTATTGTACGATTTTTCAAATCGTCTAATTAAGAAAAAAAAACAAATAACATCTATTTAGTTTGACAATTTTTAATTACTTGAAATAAATTATATGTTTCATCAAATGTGTATCTTAGGGGAAGACAATAAGCTTCTAATAGATACATTAGATGTTTATGTTGACAATAACTAGTCTTTCAGAAATATAGTGTAAATTTTTGGATCAATTTTTTGGATCACACTTTGTGAACCATCATCAAAGTCTATATTTAATATAAGAATAATAAACTGGAGCTCCTTATTAATAATACTTGTGTAGTACAAAATATATTTTGGAAATATACAAGGAACAAAGCTTATGTATGAGGATATGCTAGTTAGCTTTGATGAATTGTCCCTCTTCACCAAAGTGTCAATCAATGATATAATAGTGGTGGCCATATTGAGTATTGATGATGAAACAATAATTAAGTTGGTAACTTTTGTGTACGATCCATGTTCTTCAATTTTAAATGATGATCCTCAAGTGAGCTAAACGGATGGCAATGGCATTAGTACTTTGACTAATTATGGAACAATTTGAAGAGAGGGCTCACAACTCTCTCCCACTAAATCCAAAATAATAGATTTAGGTATATTAACAACACTCATTAATGTTGGCATTATGCTCAAGAGTTTATTTGAGGATTTCACTCCCACCTCAATAATATAGTAGATAACATCAAAAAAATATAGGAGATGGAAGACGTGAGTATTTTTTCTTGTTGGATGTCTTCCTCACTAAAAAAGAGGATGGTTCTATTGCTTGAAATGTTTAAAAATGGGACATTTACCTTTACACATGTGTATTCATCCTCCATTCATCACTTTTTATAGATTGTATAAATTTGAAAGACCTTGGCTACTTAGGTTTGTATGAATTCTCAATATGAGAATTTGGAGTAAGGCCTTAGATATCTAATATTGGTGTTCAAGAGGAATGACTACAAGGGGAAACAAATTGCAAGGGCTTCCATATAAGATAGGGTTTACCATTCTTTGCAATAAAGGGAGGAGGCTTCAATAGGAAATTTAATCGCATTCCTTCTATATATATTGAGGTAATCTCCAACAAGATCTCCATTATCTTAAGAAAAAATCGATTTAAATCACTTTCCTTTAAAAAAATTCTAGAATAACCCTCAAATATTAATCAAATATAATTTGAATCTCAATTTCAATTATGATGTTTATGAAATTGAGTTCTTTGTGACGTTTCTTACATCAATGAAGCATGTAGGTCTATTGAGACAATGGTAAAAGAGCATGCTAATAAAAGCCCCTTAGAAAAAGATAAATTAACTTTAGCAAATCACTCCTATAAAATAAAACATTCCATCCAAATAGAATATACCTACCTATGATTGTAATGGATAACTCTTATCGCAACATTTGATTTGGATAGATTATAGAGATCATTGAAAATGTGCATAAAAATTAAACAATGTTGATGGTTAGGTATGAATCAGTTGTGAGGATAACCCATTGACATAATGAATGGTGAACCTTAATTTCAAAGGGATAACTTAATTATTTAAAATTTTAGAAGCTAATTCAAAATGGTAATAGTTAATTATACATTAATATTTTTTTTCAACACTACATTTCCAATAAAAATCTTATACCATATTAGAGTTATTTATATTAAGAAATATATATTTTTTAATTTTTAAATAAAATTTATCTTTATGATGAATCATAAGTTGTGATCTAAAATGTCAAAATAGATTATGTATTATTATAAAAAAATAAGTCTATATTATGAATAATGGAAGCTTAGATCTTTAATGAGTGACATTACCAAGATTCATTTATTATATTGAGCATTTCACTAATTTTTAACATGTAATGGGACAATATATCATTGATGTTCTATATTATTGATGTTTTATATTGATAATTTCTCACTGATTTTAGAGATATCAAACTTATGTGTATTAATAACATTATTTTTTATGAGAGATTTTAATTATGTTTTTAGTCATTTCAACTTTACTTTCATTCTATTTATGATATTTTTGCTGTTTGTATTTTAGTAATAATTATAAAATATAAAAATAAATTATACTTCTAATTTTTCTCATACATATTAGTAGGAATTATAAGATATATATTTAATGATAAATACATTATTATTATTGTTTTGATAAATTAATTGTAGATTCTTTAGAATCCTATAGCTAATAGATGATAAGATACATATATAAAGATATGAATGTAAAATAAAATCTATTAAAGCTACAACATACTTCTATTATCACAAAAAAAACCCAATTAAACTTAGGTCAATGAGACCAACATATAAAATAATAACAAACAAACACCAACTAATGAAAATACATCTTTCTTCTTTACCAAAAGAATCAATATTTACCCCAAGCTCAATAAAATATTTCCAAGTAGCTCTTATAAAGATACACTTATAAATGGATGGAAGAGTGAAGAGACAAGAAATTTCCAAACAACCATAACAAAGAATGACTTGGAGGTTTTCAACATACATGTTAAATCTTGATTGAACAAAGCCAAGTCCTTTTGTCTCTTATAAAGAGATTGTGTAATGCCTCCCCATGTTAACCATTTTATATCATGTTTATTAAATACTTAATCATATGTTAGTGATATTGATTAGATAGATGATTTTATTGAGATGCAATTATTTAATGTGAATCTTATGATATTAGGTAATTTTACCATTCATTTCGGATATTATTATGTTTTGGGTAGATGTGTGTAATGTTAAATTAAGTGTGTAGGATATTTTTAATGGTTTGACCAATGAAATTTGTGTAGAATAATGACATGGATTTTACTTAATTGTCTCATCTTATTTTATCACTGAGGTTGAGTTAGCGATCATGTGATTTTTATGGGTATAATTGTTTGATTTTGTAAACTAATGTCCTACTCAGTGTATAGTAATAGGACATGTGATGTTGACACTCATAAAATTAATTTTCAAAATAATTATGATTCTAGATTCTTTTAGTGTTAGACCTGTAAATGTGTCTTTATTGAGTGTCTCTATTTATTGTTTGTATATTTACTTGGTATGTTAGAAATAATTTTTTTTCAAAAGTATTATTTTATTAGAATAATTGAAAAAATATTGGATTAGTAAAGATAATTATATTTGAGAAAATATTATACTTTATGTTGAAAAGCAATTAATTGATAACTTTTAGTGAATTGGATCTAAATATAATTATATCTAAAAGATAAATATCTATTATTGAAAATAGCCACTTTGAAATAACTTTTTTAATGAAAATTGAGGGAAAAAGAAGAATTAGGTTTAGGGAATTTTAGCTAAAAGGAAATATGTTTTACTTCATTTTTTGAATTCTCTATCCTCTCCTCTTTTTAAAAGATTGTTTTTTTTCTAAATTGGCTTGAGCTTGGATTATATTTGGATTAGGATTTATTGGGAGTTGGAAAGGTTTTGTTTGTGGTGTTATTTATTCCAAAGAGACTTTCCTCCATTATTGTATGTTCTTAATTTGAAAGGTAAAGTTTCTTGCTTGTTTATGCAAATCTCTTTAGAATTTAGTAATTCTTAATTTCTATGATGAAAATGATATGGCCATGTCTTTCTTTATGGGATTAGGATATGGTTTATTATGCATTTGTTGAAATTTAATTATTAATTACGATTTTATTAGTTGTAGAAAATTATTTTGTGAAAGTGAATTTCCTATTTAAATTATGACAATTTTTTTTTTTAAATTGTATGTGATTGGAAAAAATATGGTGTTGGGTAGATTTATATCATAAGGGTATATTTATAATTATAATTGCGTGTTTCTAAAATTTAGAAAAAAAAGTAAGAAATCTTGAAGATCTGTTAACGATGGCACTTATATATTTTAGAAAATACTAATTTATTGTTAGATGCACAAGACAATTGAGAGGTGAAGGGGGGGTGAATTAGTTGGACATTAAAACATTCAATGCCTCATTAACTTTCAAACTCTTATCAAAATTTAAACCCTCATTAAGCATTAGTAGACTGTAAACATGTGAAACAACAGTGCAAACACAACCATACATAAGAGAACACTAGATTTACGTGGAAAACCCTAATTAGAGAAAAACCATAGTGAGGATTAGTTCACATATATATGAATAACAACATCAAATATAATTAGGCTCATTTCCAAGGGATCACTGCCCAGAAAAGAAGAAAGGCTTAGTGTCGGGCGGCTCACTGCCAAGAAGAAAGAAGAATAGAAGGAAATGTTATAGAGATATTCACTATCTCAAAGCAAAAGGAAAATCCACCACTGCAACTCTATGCCATTCATAACCTTTGTCTTGCTGCCTCCAACAACTTCAAGCACATTGAAAAGTGTAGACACCTTCTACTCACTCATCTGAAGTCATAGGAATTTAAGCTCACACTCAGATCATCACACTTGATCACATTCATTTAATTCACACACCTTAAAACATCACCAAAAAAACACATAGCATTTATACCATCCATGGCCTAAACAATCTCAATTAGGTCAACCTCAATGAAACGTATGCACCTCAAACGTGCAACACCAAAATAGGTCGGCACCAAACACTTATATGGTGGAAAGAAGTGAAGGAAGACCATGCAAAGGGTTAACTAGGACCCAAATCTACATTGAAATGCATTACCATGCTTCCAAAAACAAAAAACAATCTCTGCAATTAGTGCTAACATGCCAGGTTGGAGAAACATGCAATAACAATAACAAGTGACCACATACACACCTCTCGAGGTCCGGAAACACCATGCGAACCACATAGAAATACTCCAAAACATTCCAAAATATTCTACATCATTAGAATATCTAACACCATTGTCACAACCACTTGAAACTGAAGAATACTTTCATCTTGTGCATCAGGATGCACTACCACTAAACTCCAACATAAGAACTAGACTTGCGGAGCAAATCAACACCAAAAACTCTAAGGGAAGATAAATACAAACAATATAAGAATGTTCACAAATCTTCAAGACATGAGACAACAACATAGAGAAATGCGGAGCAATTCCATTTCTCTCAAACAACTTTCTTCACAGGAAAACACACTGTCAAACACAACTTCCATTGTTGCACGATTCAAAACTTGAAACTTTGGATATAGGATCTTTGAACACCTCTGATCATCATATCCAAACCACATAAGCATATCTTTAACCATGAAGAAATATGGAGCACAATACTTAACACACCTTTGTCACACTGCATACTCTTTTATTCAAATTTTATCAAAAGCACTTGGAAACCAAGTGAACCAGCTGCATCAACAACACCACAAACATCTCTTCAACACATCCACAACATCTGAAACACCATAAATATTTCTCATGAAATACTCTTCAACAACTCCAACAATCTCCATACTATTGAGATCAATGACCAATTGTTGACATCAATGACAACACTTGCAACATACTTGCAACAATATCCCCCTTTGTCATTGATGGCAACACCAGCTTTAAAAAATCATCAATAACAAAAATAACTCTGAACTAAGCAACACTCCCCCTTACTAGGGTACACTTCACTCTCTCCCTTTACCTCTGTTCTTCAGAAACCATTCTCTCCCCCTTTCTTAAGGATTTCTTCAAATATTTCTCTCCCCTTGTGTTTTTCAGATCATACTCTCCCCCTTTGACATCAATTCTTTCCTTTTTTTTTTCAAACTTCACTCTCTCCCCCTTTGAAATTAATGGAAAAGGGAAACATCTTTCCCTTTAACAACACTTGCATATAATTTTTCTTTTCTACTCTCCCCCTTTGTCATCTACATACATCTCTTTGACACCACTTGCACACTTCTCTTTAGGAAACACTAGCAAGCAACTACTCTCTCACTACTGTACATTCTGCACTACCCATTCTTCACCACTCTTATATTTTAGTTCTCTCCCCCTTAGGGGAACAAGCCATGCTCCACATGATTGCACCATTAAAAAACACTACTACCTACTCCCCCTGAGAGGTAGCCTTCAACATCAATCCACGACCAAGAATGCATCTTGAGATGCTTCCTAGAAAAATGCACCAACTTATGTATCTAGTTGAAAGGAGGGGCAATAACCCCTAACTTCTACCGAAGATACTCAAAAGTATCTTTAGGAAGAGCCTTGCTAAAAATATTTGTAACTTGATCCTTTGTAGGAACATACTCCAACTTCACCTCATTCTCTAAAAAAATATCCCTTAGAAAGTGATACCAGATAGAGATATATATTTTTTCTTGAATTCATTATTGGGTTCTTTAAAATGTTGATAGCACTTGTATTAGCATATAAGATAGAAATAGGTTCATCATATGATACTCTGATATCATTCAATGTTTTCTTCATCCACAACACCTATGTACAACATGATATTGCTGCAATATATTCTACCTCTGCAGTAGATAATGAGACTAAACCTTGCTTCTTACCTAGCCAAGAAACCAACCTACTTCCAAGAAAGAAAGCACCTCCACTTGTACTTATTTTTTCATCTATACAAACTTCCCAATTTGCATCTGTATATGCACTCAAAGAGAAATCAATATCCTTAGGATACCATAGACCAAAGTACGAAGTTCCCTTCAAGTATCTAAATATCCTTTTAACTGTTGCAACATGTGACTCTTTTGGATCTTCTTGAAATCTTTCCACAAGAAAAATTGCATGCATGATATCCAGTCTAGTAGCAGTTAGGTATAGAAGTCCACCAATCATTGATTTTTACTTCCTTTGATTAGCCTTAGGAGTTTCATCATTTTTTCTCAGCTTACAACCAATAACCATAAGAGTACACATTGGTTTAGAATCCTCCATTCCAAACTTAAACATTTCCTTAATATCCTTCTATTGAGAAATGAAAATACCTTTTTCTAATAGACTGATTTGTAATCCAAGGAAGAAATTTATCTCCCCACACATTGACATCTCAAAATCTTTTTGCATCTTATCTACAAACCTCTTGCACATACCTTCATTTCTTTTGAAGATTATGTCATCAACATATACCACCACAATTATGATTTGTTCTCCTTCAACTTTGAAGTATAGGTTGCTATATGTGATAACTTTTCTAAATTCTTGCTAAAACAAGTGCTTATCCAACCTTGCATACCAAGCTCTAGGAGCTTGTTTGAGTTCATACAATTCCTTCTTTAAATTGTAGACCATATCAACATTATCTGATAGCTGAAAACCTTTGGTTGTTCAATGTACACCTCTTCTAACTCACCATTCAAGAATGCAGACTTGGCATCCATTTGATACACCTTGAAGTCTTTATGTGCTGCAAAATACAAAAACATTCTAATGGCCTCCAACCTTGTCACTGAAGAAAATGTATCTTCAAAATCTATTCCTTACACTTTGAGTAGCCCTTACACACAAGTCTAGCCTTATTGCTAACAACTTTTCCATCCTCATTCAACTTGTTCCTGAAAACCCACTTAGTTCCTATCACATTCTTGTTTGCTCGTCTTGCGACTAATTCCCAAGTCTGATTCTTCTCAATCTGTTCCAACTCTTCTTTCATAGCCTTGATCTAGTTCTCATCTTTGCATGCCTCAGTTACATTTTTAGGTTCTACCTCTGAAAGTAAACAAAATTTTACCCGTTCCTTTTCCATAGCAACTCTTCTTCATGTCAACACACCTTTTCTCTTATCTCCAATGATCCGATCTTTAGAATTATTCTCTTGCACATACTTAGGATTCTTAGGGATATTCTTCAAGGCTTCTTCCTCTTCAGCTATCATCTCTTTTTATTTTTCTTCATCCTTTTCTTCTTCATTGCAAGGGGGTTCATCAGTTTCATTATCTCATGAGAAAAGAGCTAAGTTGTCTTAGTTGTGTGCCCAAAAATTTAGGACAAAATAAAGAGTAAATATTCTTATGGGAAAAGACAAGGATGATATAGAGAATCTAAGGAAAGAAACATTGAAAACAATTGGAAATATTCTTAAAGAGTTAAGAGCCTCTCCGAGTGATGAAGATAAAATGCAACAAGATACATCCCTCCTAGAAAGCAATGAGCCAGTCACAAAGCAACATGATCATATGCAAGAAGAAATGTTAACAAATAAAACTCCTCTATATGTGGAGATAAATGATGAGTGGAACAAAGAAGATGTGAAAGGAGTTCTGGAGAATGCTAAATCTCAAAAGGAACAAACTGTCCCTCCTCTGTACGATTGCAAAAGGGTGCTCTAGCATTTGAGAGAAGGAGAAGAGTGATAATCATGTAGAAGAAAGCTCTAAAACAAGTTGTGAATCCTCCAAACCATCCAAAGATTCATTGAAAGATCTTCTAGACATGCAATTACAGTTCCAACTAGTGGTGTCTACACAACTGCTACAAATTCCTATGCAATAGGTCAAGTGGACTTAGACAAGATTTACCCTCTACATAAGTTGCAACTTTGTGATGTTTTTCATGCCTCCACAAGAAAGGAGATTCTTCAAAGTCACCAGAAGAGAACATAGTTAGTTGATGAAGTAGTCAAGGTGTTACAAGAAGGCCTTCCCAAAGTATCCATTGATACTTCTTTGTGAGGTATTTAATAGTTGAAGTTGTTGTTAGACTCTTTTAAGGAGTAATTTGCAGGATTGGAAGAGAAAACTAAGAAGGAATTCTAGTAAGGAAGTTGAATTATAAGAGGCTAGCTGATGCCTCAGATAAAAAAACTACTTCTCATACCAAGTTGCAAGGCACTTGAAGAAAGTTCAAAAATGTCTAAAGGAAGCTAAACAATTGTTTCAATTCTGTTTGAAGTGGCCATTATCTACAAAGAGCATCAAGGATCATATGGAATCAATTGAGTCTCAAATTTATCAGGAATCAAGTGCTTATGACCCAGTGAATGATGGAGATGGTACAACTAGAGTAGTCATTGAAAATATACATGGTCAATTCTTTTTTACTGCAGGAGAAAAAAGAGAAAATCATAATGTAATATAGTCAACTTTGAGATATTATAAGTGTAAGGCTTACTTCTTTATCTGAAGTTTTTGAAAATATGAAGAAGATTGTGCAAAAGACAATAGTGCCTAGTTCTTCAGAAGGAGGAGAAGACCTTCATGTATAGTTTGAAAACCATAGCTACATGCTTTCCTTTTCCAAGAAGGATTGGGAGATTGCTAAGAAGGATTGGGAGACACACCTTACAAAATTAAAAGCATCATATCAAGGTATATTACCCTCATCCAGTTAAGGTGTACATTTTTTAATTGCATAGTCATTTTTTTTATCTCAATGTACATATGTGTAAATAGTAGGTGTTGTAGTACAATTTTTTCTTTTTGGTGATGAATAAAAAAGATAGGGAGATTTATTCTCATGTAAATATATCAGCTAGGGGGAGTGAAGCAGAGTTACTACCCTTTGCCCTTGATGCCAGAGTGGGAGTGAAGCAGAGAAGTATGTTGCCATCAATGAAAAAGGGGGAGATTATTGGAAACATGAACATGATATAGTACATTTTCATTGATGGAAACCAAGTTTAGAAGTGATGGTTCATCAATATGAATATAGTTCAGAGTAGACCAAGTGTTTTTAGGAAATTGGCTAAGTGTTTGACTGAGATGGTGATGTAACAGAGCATCAGTTCTTTGGTATGAATTGCTCTGCATTGCAATATCCTATCATGTAGTTTTGAGGTGGTAATGGTATATGTTGAAGGTTTCTATATCCAAAGTTTCAAGGTTGTATGTATTTCACAATAAAATATGTTGATGACAAAGTATCGAGCTAAGCAAAGACATAACTTTACAATTGTAAAATTCATATTGGAATGCTCTACTTTCCACCACAGATGATCATTATACTTTGCAAATTTTAGGAAGTTCTTGAATATGTTAGATGATTGTGCATTCTAAGTTTCAAGTGGTTTGGTGGTCCGCGTATCAAGTTGTGAATGAACAGTTGGCTCATTTAGTTATTGCTTCACTATTTTTGTTGTGTAGTATCGACCTAAGGGTTTTGGGGTCATTTGGTATTAAGTTGAGTTTTAACTAGATTCATAGGAGTGATTATAGTTCATGACAACCTATTTTGGTGAAGAACATGTTTTGGTTTCCTTCGCAAGGTATGCATGATAGAGTTTTGAGCCGATAGGTTATGGTGTCACACTCATCTAATTAGGTCGACCTAATTGATGATATGATTATTTGTGGAACATATAAATATATATAGAAGGTCAATTCAGTGTGTGTGATGTATGATAGATGATGTAGAAGATGATGATCGAGAGTGTGAAGTACGAAATGTGATAGTGGTGAAGAATTAAGTGTGTAAAGTTAGTTTACTAAGCCTAACTAGAACTATATCTCCAACATATTGTAGATGCATTATTAGTAGTTCAAAATATGGTAGTGAACCACTCTTTTCTATATCTTTTGTAATTCTAGAAGAAGTGATCTTCCTTGGGTAGTGAGCACTCCTATTTTTTGGATAATGATTCCTCTAGGTAGTGAGCCCTTCTAGCAGTGAGCCTCTTGTAATGTATTGTAACCAATTATGATATATTGTGAGCTAATCCTCACCGTGGTTTTTCCATTCCAATGGTTTTCCATGTAAATTTTGTGTTCTTTTTATGTTTGTTGTGGTGCATGATTCAATTTTTTATTTCCATTTCTACAAGTTCATTGAGATGATTTGAATGCACATTTAAGTTAATGAATTTTAGGGAATATTGATTCACCCCCCTTAGTATTTTGGGTGTTCAACACTTACAACCATTCTATTTGAAGGTAAAAGATCATGTAGGGTCCCTATACAATAACCACTCTCATTTTTTCATATATCCAATCCATTTTCCTATGGTGACAAGTTTTTAGTTGATGGAAAAAGCATCAAATGCATGCAGTGTAAAGTTGCAAGGTGGTACATAATTTTTGTTCTATTCATTGTGTGACCAAACCAACAATTCCAACATGTACAGATGGGTAGGTTTATGCTAGAAAAAATCCTGTTTATCACCCCAACATGTTGGAAGGTTCCAGGCTACATTGCATCGATGATTTCTCTTAAGAGACCAAAGCACGAAAAAACAACAAAATTTTACGAGCTCTTTCTTAGAAATTGTTGCACATACAACCATTATGTTTGAAGTTACAGGGTCACATAGGGTCCCTCTACAATAAAATCTCTTATTTTTTCATATCTCCAATCCATTTTCTCATGGTGATAATTTTTTAGTTGATGGAAAAAACATCAAATGCATTGAAGATAAATTTGCAAGGTGGCATAATTTTAATTTTGTTCATCCTGCGACCAAATCGACAGTTCTAACACATTTGGATGGGTAGGTTTATTATAGGAAAGGCCATGTTTCACACCCCAACATGCCAAAACATTTCAAGCTATATTGCACCAATGATTTCTCTTAAGAGACCAAAGTGTAAAAAAATAACAAACTTTGATGAGCTCTTTCTCAAAAGTTGTGACACTTACAACCATTTCATCTAAAGGTACAAGATCATGTAGGGTCCCTCTACAATAAAATATTTCAATTTTTCATATCTCAAATCCATTTGCTTGTGGTGACAAGTTTTTAGTTGATGGAAAAAGTATTAGTTGCATTCAAAAGAAAGTTGCAAGATCGCCTAATTTTTTTTTGTTCGTCATGCAGTCAAACTGATAGTTCTAATATGTTAGGATGGGTGGGTTTATGGTAGGAAAGGTCATGTTTCACACCCTAGCATGCCAGATAGTTCTAGTCTACATTGTACTTGTGCTTCTCTTAAGAGCCCTAAGTGCCAAAAAGTGGTGAACTTTGACGAGTTATTACTCGAAAACCATGGCACTTAGAAACATTCTATCTGAAGGTATAAGGTCATGTAGGGTCTCTCTAAAATAACCTCTCTCAGGTTTTTATATATCCAAGCCATTTCACTGTGGCGATAATGTTTTAGATGATCCAAAAATTGCTAGTTGCATTTAGTAAAAGATTGTCGAGAGGCATTATTTACATTCTTCATCTTGTGGGGGTAAACTGATAATTCTAACACGTTGGGGTGGATAAAAAATTTAAAGATAAGGTAACTGAATAATTTCCTACACTAATCTTGAGAGGAGAATAATGCAAAACTTTACAGATCTTTTCAATAGTTACAAAAACTTAAATAAAAATAAACATATATATCATGCATACCACAACACAGTGATTTATGTGGGGAAAACCTGTTCGAGAGAAAAAACCCACACTCCAAAATCCACCCAATATATTATTCAGAAGTCACAAAGATTACAATATACTTATAGAGCAAGCTTCTCATAGGAGTATATATCACCACTAGAGATCTAGAGACAACACGGCTGCTATTAGACTCTCAGAATACATCACCATCTATAGTCTTAGTACAACACCCTCATAAAATAGGGTTACCTTCTAGGGAAAGACAAGCCAAAAAATTATCTACCATCAAATCAAAGACCTAATAATTGTGGTCCAAATTTATAATATATCATTAATTTACTATATGTCGACCATTTAAGAGTTTTTTTTACAAAAGATGTTAACACACATCCCACTCCACCCCATGCTCCCATTGTATATTACACCTATTGGTGTAACTAGGTAATATATATATCCTATCAACAATAAACCTTATATAATTGTAAGGTTGAGACATATTTTTCCAATAAATCTCCCACTTGTCAAACACCTTGCAATATCAATGAGAGGGAGTAAACATCATCTCTTAATTGCTAGGGGCCGAAAGGCCCATAGTCTCTGAACACCATCTAAACTTCTTTGTGCTCACAAGCTTAGTTAGCGAATCAATAACATTAATCAAATTCTCTACCTTAACTAGCTTCACCCTACCATCTTCGACCATATATCTAACAAAATGATATTGTACATCAATGTTCTTGGTCTTGACATGAAATGTTGGGTTCTTAGCTAGGCATATCACACTCTGTCTATCGCAATAAATTGTCAATGAACCTTATTTTATTCTAATATTTAAACATAGTCTCTTAATCCAAATGGATTCTTTACGAGCATGATTAGCTACCATATACTTAGCTTCAGTAGTCAACAAAGAAACTTGTCACTTACTTATCCAACTAATTTCACCACCAAACAAAGAAAAAACATAAACACTAGTGGATCATCTACTATAAATACCACCTGCCGAGGTTGAATCCATGTAACCATGAATATTAAGGGAAATATTGTCTTCAATCAAATTACTATGATAAAACAAGAGATTCTTTGAGGTACCACGTAAATATATGAAGAATCTTTTAATTGCATCCCAGTGAAATCTACTAGGATTAGACATATATCTAGAAGGAACTACCACTACTTGGGAAATTTCTGGTCTAGTACAGACCATACCATACATCAAACTTCCAATTGCACTCTTCTCATCTCGTCCATCTCTGATGGGGATGTTGGACAATCTAAAATAGATAAGTTTGTTCCAATTAAAAAAGGAACACATAATGGCCTATAATCTTGCATGTTAAACCTTTCTAAAATTGAATTGACATACTTAATTTGGCCAAGCCATAACATTATGTTCTCTCTACCCCTTCTAATTTCCATCTCAAGAATGTGCCTAGTTGCACCAAGATCTTTCATTTCAAATTTAGTGGCAAGTTGAGACTTTAGTTCTGAAATCATACCTTTCCCTTTGCTAATAAATAACATGTCATCAACATATAATGTAATAAACACAAAATGATCACCATCAATTTTATAATAAACACAGTGATCTGATTTAGAACACTCAAATCCCAAACTCAACACATATGTATCAAATTTCTAGTACCACATCCTAGGACTTTGTTTTAGGCCATACACATATTTCTTCAATTTGAAAACCAATTTACTTTTACCTTTCACCACATAGTGCTCTGGCTATGTCATATAAATATCCTCCTCCAAGTCACCATGAAGGAAATAAATTTTCACATCCATTTTCTCAACCTCTAAATCATAAGCAACAACAATAGAAGGAAAAAATCTAATAGATGTCATTTTTGCAAATGGAGAAAATATCTCACCATAAGCAACACCCTTAACTTGAGAGTAAACTTTCACAAACAACCTTGCTTTGTACTTCTCAATACCTCCATTTGAACCAATATTTTTCTTGAACACCCATTTACAACCAACAATTTTTTGTCCTCGAGGAAATGGTACAAGATCCCATGTATCATTTTTTTCAAAGATGTCATTTCTTTGTCCATAGAAATCTTTGAAGATTCTACATATTTCATACCTAATGCCTCTTCTACAGATATGGGTTCATCCATGTTCATATTCAAAGCAAAAATACATCTCCAATCATCAGGTGAATACCTTTCAGGTGGTTGTCTATACCTTGTAGACCTACAAACAAGTTGAGTTGGAGGTTCTTCATCTTCTAAAGATTTAGAGCTAGATGAGCTATTCTAAACTTCTTGTCTATCCATGGGCCTCGATTCAACTTTCTTAGGCATAGAAGGAAGTTGAATCACATCTTCTTGTTTACTTTGTTCTGACTGCAATGTAACAAAATAAGGTTTATTTTGTCTAAAAATAACACTTCTACTATCCATTACCTTATGTGCAATAGGATCCAAAATATTATATCCTTTCACACCATAACTGTATTTGATGAAGATACATTTCACAACCTTGTTCTCTAACTTTGTTCACTTCTCCTTTGGCACATGTGCATATGCCTTGCAATCAAAAACTCTAAGATGTCTTAATCAAGGCTTATGACCTGACCATGCCTCTATAGGTGTCTTATCAACAAGATCTAATGTAGAAGACCTATTAATCAGATAACAAGAAGTGGCAACAACTTCAGCCCAAAACCTTTGTTCTATACTAGCACCACTCAACATACTCCTAGCCTTCTCCATCAATGTCTTATTCATTCTTTCTGCAACTCCAATATGTTGTGGAGAATACAAAGTTTTATTTTGTCTATAAATACCACAATCTTTACAAATATATCAAAATCATTAGAGAAAAACTCACCACCATTATTATTCCTCAAACATTTTATTTTCTTTCTAGTCTACAACTCAACCATTGCTTTAAATTCTTTAAATCAACTGAAAAACGTCAAATTTACTCTTTAGAAAATATACCCATGTCCTACTGTAATCATCAATAAATAAAACATAATATGTGGATTTACCAATTAAAGGAACATCAACGGGAACAAACACATCAAAATGAATAAGATCCAATACACCACAAGATTTATGAGAACTCAAGTAAGACTAAATGTGGGTTTGTTTTTCATAAATGCAATGCTCACAAAAATCAAATTCAAGATTACAATTAGACAAAACTTTAAAAAGGTTTTTATTTTTCAAGGTCCTTAGACCCTTTTATCCAATGTGGCCAAGTATTTGGTGCCATAACATATTTTATCTACAAGTAACTTTGATTGAAAAGATAGAGAACCTTTGCATATATCCTAAAGCCATGAACATCTGCTAAAGAAGAAACCCTCACCTCTTCCTCAAAATTGTTTTTCATAGAAGTACTATTGCACTCAATAGTGCATGAATCAAGATTATATAATGTACCATATCTGACACCTCTAGCAATCACCATAGCACCTCTAACCATCTTGCATCCTGCATAATAAAAATACTACATACACACCCGCATCTATTAGTTTGCTCACAAATAAAAAAATTCGTGCTAATCTAGGGATATGCAACACAACATTAATCCATTTTATTCTTCCTTCAATTCTAACTTTACCATAGACAACAATATTTAAATAAGAATCATCACCCAAGTACACCTTACCTTCATCAAATTCTTCATATTAAAAAAACCAATCTCTATTAAAGGTCATATGGAAAGATGCACCCGAGTCAATTAACCATGCATCATTTCCTACATTAGTTGCCAAAGTTGCAATGAATGTGTCACCATCTTCCTTCTCAGACTCAAAATCATAATCAAATATTTTCTTTTTCTTCTTCTTTTCTTCTTTGCAATCCTTACAAATATGTCCATGCTTAACCTAGTTCCAACAAATAACTTTGGACTTCCCAGGAGATTTAGATCTCCTAGGAAGTCCAAAGTTATTAGTTTGCACACCCACATCTATTAGTTTGCTCATAGATAACAAATTTCATGCTAATCCAGGGATATGCAACACACCATTAATCCATTTTATTCTACCCAATTCTAACTTTACCACAAACAACAATATTTAAATAAGAATCATCACCCAAGCACACCTTACCTCCATTAAATTCTTCATATTCAAAAAACCAATCTCTATTAAAGGTCATATGGAAAGATGCACTTGAGTCAATTAACCATGCATCATTACCTACATGAGTTGCCAAAGCTGCAATAAATGTGTCACCATCTTCCTTCTCAAAATCAAAATCATAATCAAATATTTTCTTTTTCTTCTTCTTTTCTTCTTTGCAATCCTTACAAATATGTCCATGCTTACCCTAGTTCCAACAAATAACTTTAGACTTCCTAGGAGATTTAAATCTCCCCTTGGACTTGGATTTTTCATGGTTCTCATTCTTCTTGGATTTTTCCTTAGGTCTTCCACAAACATTTAGGTCCTCCTTGGAACTGATGGATACCTTCCTCCTCATCTCATCAGAAGGAAAAGAACCCACTAGTACACCTTTAGTCTTGAAAATAACAGAAGTACTCCCAATAGCCATAACAAGAGACTCCCATGAATCAAGAAAAGAACAAAGCAAGATCTGACATTTCTCCTCCTCATCCATTTTGAAACTAATTGATGCCAATTGAGTCACCAACATATTGAATGCTTCCAGGTGGTCTATGATTCATCCACCCTCTTCCATTCTCAAGGAATACAATTTCTTCCTCAAGAAAATCTTGTTCACTAAATATTTGGCTTGATACATCTCACCGAGTTTCTTCCATAGTTTCTCTGTAGAGGTCTATTCATGGACATTGATTAAAATAGATCATTCTACTAAGCACAATCTGATTAGAACCTTGGCTTTATGGTCTATAACATCATATTGAGTAGCCAAAGTAGGATTTGCAAGCCTTGAAACTTTCTCATCAACAACATCCCATAGATCTCAATCTATCGACAAATCCTCCATCTACAGCTTCCACATCTAAAAATTATTTCCAAAAAATTCATCCACCTCTATTCTCCCTGATGAACTTGCCATTTGAAAATTCCTACAACAAGATCACAAAGTGTCTTATGTACAAGCTCCCACTCAAATCTATATTAGTTTAAAAACCCAACAACCCAAAATTGAAACCAAAGGTGATCAAGCTCTGATACCACTTGTAAGGAAGCTAAGATAGCAGAAAAACTTCCTACACTAATCTTGAGAGGAGAATAATGCAAAATTTTACATATATTTTGAAAAGTTACAAAAAGTTAAACAAAAATAAACATAAATATCATGCATACCACAACACAATGATTTACATAGGGAAAACCATTTCAGAAGAAAAAAATGCACACTCCAAAAGTCACCCAATATTATTTAAAAATCACAAATATTACAACATACTTGCAGAGAAAGCTTCTCACATGAGTATCACCACCAAAGATCTAGAGACAACACGATCACCATTAGACTCTCAGAATACATCATCATCTACAGTCGTAGTACAATGCCCTCATAAAATAGAGTTACCTTCTAAGGTAGGACAAGCCAACAAAATATCAACCATCAGATCAAAAACCTAATAATGAACGGTCCATATTTATAATATATCATTAATTTAATTTATGTCGGCCATTTAAGAGTTTTTGTTAACAAAATATGTTAACACGTATCCCACTTCACCCCATGCTCCCATTATATATTACACCTATCGGTGTAACTATGAAATATATATACATATCCTATCAACAATAAACCTTATATAATTACAAGGTTGAGACACATTTTCCCAACACGGAATAAGTCTACTTTATGATTTTTTGTCAACATAGGTGTCTTTATACTCTTATGACTGAATGATCTACACCAAAGAACTAGTCTCCTCCGTTGATTGGATTCAATGTAGTCATAAACGTTTTTGTCAATATAGGAATACATTTTTTTGAGATGAAGGAAAGTGTGGGCATGAAGAATACTTATATAAATTTGAAGTAGTGATCGGTCAACTAGAAGATGGGTACATGAATATACTTGAAAAAAATTATTGGAAACATAGAGTAGATTGTTTGTACTTTGTCTTGAATAAAACTTGATTCTATAATTATATGCCAAAAATATGACATCCAAGACCACAAACACATAGTGGTGTAGGAAAGATAATAATTAACCATCAAATATAGGTGAAATGAGTGTGAAGATCACCATAAAAAAGTTAATAAAAAAGACCAAACATAAAATACTAGTGGGAAACTAAAAAAGGTAAAGGTACATCATGATAAAAATCACCACAGATCCTCATTGTCTCATTGTCTTCATTTTATCAATACTACAAAATATTATGAATGAATGTCCATATAAAAGTATATCATTCAATAAAGTGTGTTAATGCTTACAATCAATAATACATAAATCTAAAAATAAGTTATGAAGCATGGAATAAACTTAGATTTTAAATATTTGAAGTAAACCATCTACAAATATACATTGAAGCTTGTCATTGTATAATGGAGGCAACATATTATTATCGAAAACTTGAAATCTAAAAATATAATCCTTATTTACCTCTTTTTCCTTATGTTTTCATTACATTCTTGAGAGATAAACATCTTAGCATGTTTTGAAGCACTTTTTTTATTGTAAGGAAATAATATATAGGAACATTTTTGTAAGAATTGATTGAAATAACATTAATCATTTATAGTTACACCAAATCATTATTCATTTATTTCAATAATCATTTATAATGTAAATATGGACACCATCAATAAAAAATATATGTATTAACCAAATAGCCATATAGGCATACATCAATATATGTCGATATAAGTATACCATATATACAAAAAGGCCATATAGGCTTACAAGAATGTCATATGGGCATACAATGTCACATGTATGCAATACAAAATATATGTTCAAAAATGCCATATAGGCATACAACAAAGGACCCTAATAAATAGTCATTTCTCTCCAGGTGAAGGAAATAGATCATGAGAGGCCTTTGATCGTTGAAGGGATGGATATACATGTGATGGTGGTCTACTTAAAATTTATTCACTAGACCTCCTGTTTAAAGATTCATGGAGCTACACCTATTACAATAAAAAGTATAAACATTAATATATAGATATTGCATTTTATAAATGCAATATTTAACAAAATAATCACTTACCACAACCAATTGATCTCTCTCCTCATCCATAACAATGATACACTCACACTCTAGCAAATTGTGAAGTTGTGTAACAACCATCCAGATATGAATTAAACTACAAATGAATAGTAATTTGATTTTTTAGCAATAGAAAACTTAAACAATGAATATAATGTGAACTTTACTAATCTGCCTCATACCTCTGTGAAAGGCATTGTGCTCGCTAGTGAGCTACAATGACACCATACTCCACTATCCTATCAATATCAGGAGGAGTGTTTGCTTTCATCATCTGAAAATAAAACAACATTATTCTATTACCAAAACTAGAAACTTATGACTACATTTTATAAATAAATATCGATTTCTAAATTGTTTAAGGGGATCAAGTTAGTTTTAGGTCAAAATGGTTTCAATTTTTGTCTTCCTACTAACAAGTGTTGTAATCTCATATTAGTTGGTTTTTATAAGGAAAACGGGTTTTGAAGGGGCCCCAAAACCCTTTACAACGATGAAAAGCTACAAGAAAAACTAAGCAAATAACATCAGCAGCCCAAAAAACCAAAATGTTGATAAAAGATAAAACAAAAGAAACCCATTAGCATACCAATAGTAAAAAACATTAGCACCTAGGCTGATCAAGCAAAAGAGACAACAACAACTACGTCATCTTCTCCAAAACATTCACTGAGGCCATATTCTACTCAATGACCCCCTCATGCATCTCCACAGCCTCTTTGAGCTCATCAAATGCAACAAAAACCCTCTTCTTAGTCCTACTCCTCGTCCTAAGACACGGTCTGACCTCCACATCCTTTTCCAAAGTTGGAGTAGAATCCACATTTTTCTCCACTAGATTCGAGCAATTAACATCTTCAATTGCTTTATCAATTTCCCCCAGCTCTAGAGATTTACCTGTCCATTTCAAGGCTTTTTCATTTAAAATAGAAAGACCCTTAGCATTGGTCTTCAAGGAATTGTTGTTGATGCTTACCACAGTTTTCAAATCCTCTGACAACTTACCAATTTTTTCCTCAATACTAACAACTCTATCTTCTAAAATCTTATTAACCATCATTTCAAAAGAGGAAATCCTCTCCTCATGAGAAACCTCCAGGCGATCAGCATCAACAACTAATTTATCCAACATTACATTCACAGTTTTCACCTTACCTTTAATCACCCATTCCTTATGATTTCCTCAGTTCATTTCCACATAGATATCCTACCAATTTTTCACCTGGATATTGAGCTCCTTCACTTCTAAGAGCAACCATTTCACCAGAGAAAGAAAATTATGTGTTCCATCTTCAATCTTGCAGAACATACCCATATTGACCTCATCCCAATTGACAAGAGGTGCATCATTCGACTCCAAATTATGAACAGGGGCATTTCTACGCTCCTCTTTCTACTCCTCATCATCTTCAACATGGGAATCCTCAACCTCAACCACCTCAACCTTAATCCTCTCCTTGTCTTGTAAGTTAGCCAACTCAGCCAAAAATTCCAACCACTCCATCTTCACAACCCTCTCTACAGGAGAGACATGATGATCTAGATTAGGGTCAAAGTCTTTAGTGCACTGGACTGACTCAATCCCCTAAACCTCCATAGGCACAAACCCAAGAAGCAACTCTCCCACACCAAGAATAATATCCCCAACAGAGGCACTTTTAAGAACTCCCACATCTTCAGGAACTTTGACACCAATTGCAAGGGAGCTCTCCACCACACCAACCTTCCTGGGACTAAAGTCCCCAATAGGGGCACTCTTCACAATGTTCGCATCTTTAGGAACCTCAACACCAGTCGCAGGGGAGCTATCAACTACACCATCCTTCCCAAGACTCAAAGAGGGCTTCACACCCAAACCAAGAGTATCCACCTCATTCACCAAATCAACCTCTCTTTGTAGAAGATTTATCTTTCCTGGGGCCTTTAGATTTCCCCTTAGAAGTCTTCTTCCCAGACTACACCATGGCTTCCCTCAAATAAACATTCATCTCATAACCCTTAGTCCACTCTTCAGAATCATCTAACCCTTCCTCGGACACATCTTCATCCATAAAAAATTCATTAAAATCCGAGTCTTCTTCCACGGAACTACTTTCCCATTCCGCACCAGAGTCCCCTATTTCATAACCAGAATTCTTAACCCCTTCTTGCCAAGGGTTTTAGGGGAAACGGGGATTAATTTAAGCTTAATATGAGAAAGCAACATACTCATAAGACCTTCATGCAAAATGACCTTCTTAGGGTTTTTACGGTGATATTCAATACTTTTTCCATCGACAGTAAAAGGTAAAAAGGAAAGGAGACCAACACCTTATGGTGGAAGTGATTCAAAATCATAAAATGGTACTGTACACAACAGAGAATCTACCTTCCAATGTGAAATAATGCATTAAAGCCAGCACAAGATCCCTCCACAATGGTTTCAGAGACCTACGAGCATACCCACCACTCTCGACTTCCTAGAGCTTTTTCTTCTCATCAAATTTTAAAAAAATTGTAAAGGCTTTCTTAGCAGCAGCTCTATCTCTGTAGAATTTCCTCACAGAAACCAAAGTCCAGTCACCTCCGTTATAAATTCCTCATCAATGTTGAACTCCACTCCCTTATAATGCAGAGTACTACCATTCCAACCTTTCACAAAAAAATCCGAAGCATCAGGATTCGGGCCTTGAAATTTTTGCATGTACTAAGTAATCCCACCCTGCTCCAAATGATCCCACATAGCCGCCTTACTCTAGAACTCCTCGCACAAGCTTAGTTCAACTCTACAATGATCTCCACCCATGGCGACATGAAAAGAGTAGGAACCCAACAACACCAGAAAGTTTTATAAAACCAAAATGAGCCTGACTCTTTTCAAAACCACATAAATTACACCCATAATACGTGTGGGCTTGTCCTTCAAAGTAATTTCCAGCCTATGCATCCAAGCCTTCATTTTACAGAAACCATAACTGCAATGATGAGACAGACAACGCCAAAGTTCAACGTGCATAAACCAACTTAAAAGAATAATGAAGAACCTTTCCCCTATATCGACCACCTTAAAAACAAGCCACTTGATCTTCATTGGAAATATATTTAAGATTGAGTGGTAATGATTCAAAAGAATCACAATCATATTTAGCCACCACTCCCAAGTTGGTAAAACCGTCAGCCAACATATTAGCTTCTCTAAAAACATGAGAGATTATAATCTCCTCAAAAGAATTAATGATGGAAATTGAATCATTAATAAGATGAGCGATAGACCATGATTACAGGAACTTATTCAAAAGATAGTTAATAACATTAAGCGAGTCCCCTTCCAATCAAAGTTTAGAGACCCCTTGATTCTTTGCCAAAACGAGGCCATGATAGGCTACAACTGCCTCCACAAAGCGGTTTGTCTGGATTCCCAAAGGGAGCACCACCACAGATACAAACCTATCATTCTCATCTCATAACACTCCCCCACAACCAGTAAGACCCAAATTTCCCTTAGAAGCACCATCAAAATTAACTTTAAACCACCAAAAAGTGGGGGCCTTCCACTGAATCCCCTCCTTGGGTTCTTTTAACCTCTTCAGCGGATTGGAAAGGTTGCAAGAAAGATTCCATATTTTTCCCACAAGAAGATCGTAAGGGGAAACCATCACTTTTAGGTTAAAAGAAGGGATCACCAGGAATTCAGATAGGAAAATTTTCTTGATAGCATCACATATTTTAAAGGCCAGCCTAGAAGGTGACAGTTCCAACTGACAGAAAACCCTATTGTTACATTCCTTCCAAACACCCCAAGCAACAAGTGGCAGGATAAAATACCACAACAAAGAGAGGGTCGGGTTAGGAGAAGAAGCTACCCATTGAGACCATAAGTCAGCGAAGGAGGCTGGGAACATGGGCACACAATCTCGCACCGATGAAAAATATGAGTCCAAACTTCCCAAGTATAACTACAACCAGTCACCAAATGAAGACAATCTTTTGCATCTTCTTTACATAAGAAACACCTATTTGGCAAAGCCATTCCCCTTTTCACAAGATTATTTAGAGTAAGAATCTAGTCTTGACACAAAGCCAAAAGAGAATATTGATTTTAGGTAGGTGCTTCCCATTCCACAAATGACCCCAGAAAGGCGGAGGACCAACCAACCGAGTCTGAAAGGAAAAGACCGAAGACATAGAAAAATTCCCATTAGAAGTAAACCACCAAATAACATAATCCTCATGAGCATCCACCAGAATATGAATCAAGGAAAGAAACTCATCTAGGGGCTTCAAATCCCTATTAACCACATCAAGTCTAATCCAACTACCTTGCTAAATATAATCAACAACAGAAACACCCCATTCCCTGATACATAAATCCTTAAAAGGGGTTGCCTAGAGTTCATCCTTCAAAGGCCCATGCCTAATCCACCAGTCATCCTAAAATAGGATCCTTCTTCCATTTCCAAAAACTCACCTCAAACCAACAGACATAATTAATCGAGCACAAATCATGAAGTTCCAAAGAACCGACCCCTTCCAAGGAACAAATTTCTCCCTAAATAAGTCTCTAAACTTATCCACTCCCCTCAAATACTTTGAAGAATATATATCCACCCATTCTTTAATGTCACTCACAAGCAGGTTCCATAACTACTTAGCCACAAGCAAAGAATTGAAATCTTTTAGTTTATGTAGCCCTAAACCACCTTGGGATTTAGATCTACACACCTCCTCCTAGGACAGGTGTAACCTTTTCTTCTCCTCCACACTAGACCATAAGAACCTTTTCTAAATTACCTCAATTTTCTCCCAAAATCTTCTAGGGATTTGGAACAAACTTAAGGAATAAAGCGACAGATTCTGGAGAGTGGACTTAATTAATTGAATTTTTCTAGCTTGACTAAGCAAAGCACTCTTCCAACTAGAAAGTTTCGAGTTAAAATTATCAATGATACTATTCCAAAATGAATCAAGAACACCATTAGAACATAAAGGGAGCCTCAAATAAGTAGAAGGGAGCTCCCCAATACCACATTCAAGAATACTAGCAATCCTCAATTGACGAAGCTCCAGAGTATTTAGAAAGAAAGTAGCACTTTTAGGCAAACTAACCTTCTGACCCAACACAACCTCATAATGTTGAAGGATAAGATAGATAGACTTAGTCGCTGCCATAGAAGCCTCTGCAAGAATAATAGTATCATCAACAAATTGTTGATGAGAGCAACATAGCTGCCACGAAGAGGGGTAAAGACCTTTGAAGGCCCCATTAGACACTACCTGGAGAAGATACCTACCCAAAGATTCCACCATAATGATAAATAGAAAGGGAGAGATATGATCCCCTTGACGTAGGCCATGAGAGCTTTTAAAAAAGGCCGAAGGAGAATCATTAACCAACATCACAAAAGAAGGAGAGGAGATTAATTTCCACGCCAACTGCAACACCCTGTCTGAAAACCCAAACGCCTTGAGGATACTACACAAGAAGCTCCAATTCACCCGATCATAGGCTTTGACCAAATCTAGCTTCAAAATAAGACTAGAATTTTTGTTAACTTTAAGAGAATGAATGTTCTCATGCACCATGATTATAGAGTCCAAAATCTATTGACCTGGCACAAAACCATTTTGTTGCGGAGAGATAATCTTGGATAACACCCTTTGCAACCTCAAAGAAAGCACCTTAGAGAAAATATTATAAATAGAATTACAAAGACTAATAGGCCTAAAATCATCAAAACTCTCAACCCCAGGGTTCTTAGGAATTAACACTATGAAAGTGGAATTCAACTCCTTAAGAAGCTTTCTACTACCAAAACATTCCTTGGTAGAATTGATAACAATATCCTTAGAAATAATCTCCCAATAATAGTGAAAAAATAACAAAAGGGAACCCATCTAGACCTGGAGATGTATTCCCTTCAAAAGAAAACACAACCTTTATGATTTCTTCATCCAATGGGATGACAGTCAAGAAACTATTTTCCTCCTCTGACACCAAGCTAGGGATAACATTAAGGAAACCTTGTTGGAACTCGGGATCCAATGAGTGATCCTCCAAGAGAAGGTCCTCAAAGAAATACTGAGCCGCTGATCTAATATCAACATCCTCCTCAAATGAAGAATTATCCACCACAACTTTAGAGATCCTGTTAGAAGATCTATGCTTCAAAGTCATGAGATGGAAGAACCGAGTAGTTTTATCCCCACTTCTAAGCCAAATAGCTCTCAACCTCTTTTTCTAGAACTCCTCCTCTCTAGCCACAATATTATGCAAACTAGACAAAAGAGAACTCTCTTCCTGAAGCAATGCATAATCAGCCCCAAAAGCCTATATTTTTTGTTGTACAATATCCAACTTAGACTTCAAAATTGATTTTTCCTCAAAGATATTTCCAGAAGAGGCCTTATTCCACTGAATCAATTTTTTTTTAACAAAAGCCAACTTCTTAGCAACTTTATACATGACAGATCCATCAACATTAATATTCCACCATTGATCAATCTTAAAACAAAAATCAGGATGACTATTCCACATCTTCTCAAATGTGAAAGGAAAATCCTTTTTACGACCAAAAGGTTCAACATTCAAGGAAATAGGGAAGTGATATGAACCAAGCCTAGTTAGAGTAGACAAGGAGCAAGCATAAAAGTGCAACCAGTCTGGAGAAATGAGAGCCCGATCCAATTTAACTTGTATCAAAGCATCCCCAATAGGCCTATTGGACCAAGTGAAGGATACTCCCCCCAAATCTAGATCCAACAGAAGATTATCATTAATAAAATTCATTAGGTCAAGCTGACTATCATCAACCACCTGAGATCCCCCATACTTATCAACATCATTCAATGGGGTATTAAAATCTCCCATCACTTTCTAGTTCTAAAAAGAAAATTGAGCCTTAAAAGTATTCAACCTATCCCAAAATCTCTTACGAGAGATTTTTTCATTTGGAGCATAGATATTAGACAAAACCCAAGAAAATTTTTCTCTAAAACAAAAAAATGAAGTAGCAACATGATTTTAAAAAGAAAAAAAATCGGTCCCAACCACCACCTTAGGATTCCAAAATGTTGCCTCCCCACCAGAAGCACCATCAGAGTCAACAACTTGAAAACCACAAGCCTTAAAGAACCTATTCTTAATCTTGTCAACCTTCTCAACACTCATCTTTGTTTCCTGAATCAAAATTATATCAGGCCGATGATCTCTTACAATATTTGCAAGAAGATCATGTTTATGAGGATTATTTAATCCTCTAATGTTCCAAGAGAGGATCTTCATAACAGATTCTGCGAGGGGCCATTCAAACCCATCTCAAGCAGAGTAATCTGCAAACCATCAACAATATCACACTTGCTTACCCTCTCCCTTACTTTCTGCAAAGAAGGCCTTCCTCTACCCCTTGGTTTTGAACCACAATCCAACTTCAAGCGGTTTCTAGTAGCCATCCCAAACCTAGGAGTATTTGGGTTTTTCTTACTCTGAGACTTAAAGGCCGAATGAATAGTTATCAGGGGCTCCTCCTCTTGAGAAGCACAGTTAGAAAAATCAATGACAAAAGAGGTGAGCACCAACTTCTCAACAATTGAATCCACCAGTGGTTCAATAGAGGATAAATCCTCTCTCTCCTCCACAAAAACCATCACAGGAGAAACTGAATAGTCCACCTTGGAAGTGAGCATCAACCCCTCAGAAACCATCTTTAGAGGGGTCACCTTCTCGGACTCAACAACCACCAAAGCCAATGAATCAACACCACCCACCTCCACCAAATCAATCACCCTCTCAGCAACACATGAATCTGTCACCCCAACATCCTTCAAAGGAGCTTCCTCAACCGAACAAGAAATAGGAGAAACCACAAATTTACCAAGAGAAGGATCCTTAATCACCATTCCCTCGATAGGCTCAACAAAGCCCTTTTAAAAACCAACATCATTATGTTGCCCAACCTCTTTCCAAACTTTGGCCTCCTTTAGAGGGACCTAGTTCTTTTTAGGAGGAACCACAGGCTTCAAAGGGATCTTCTTCACCTAGTGCCCCACCTTTTTGCAGTGGAAGTAGGAAAAAGGGATAGATTCAAAATCAACCTCTTGCTCCCACACACCCAGCTTGGAGTTAATCTTTATCATCTAAGGAAGATTCATAGTCTAGTCCAGAATCACACAAAGCCGGGCATAAACCAGCCTACGCCTTGAAGTGGTAAGACTATCAATCGAAAGAAAACATCCAAAAGTAGATGCTATGCCCTTAAAGACCTGCTCGTCCCAAAATTCAAGAGGGAGCCTAGGTAAATGAACCCATACTAAGATTGAGTCAAAGGAACAAGAGCTTAGGGAGAAGCCTGCCTCCCATTTCTTCAACACCAAGGTAGATTTCCCAATAAGCCATGGCCCCCCCACCAAAACCTTCAGAAAATCCTCATCACAAGTGAAAGGAAAGGAGAAGAAACCCTTTGCAAGAGTCATAATCTCAACCTAGCCTTTCAGATGCCACTGATTTTTTGCCAGCATACAAACCATTTCAATGTTAGGATGAGGTCCCAGAAACTTGCAAAATAGAGATTTCTCCATGGAAAGGATACCTTTTTCAATAATTCAATTAGGCACTGAAACCAAATAATCTCCCAACAATGGGTTTGCAAAGAAGTCCACTGGAGGTGAGGAAATTTTCTCCTTAAGGCTAGCACCAAATAAAGTTGACAACGCCTTTCCATCCACCGAGGACAAATCAAACTTAACAGCTTCAGAGATGAGAACTGCCTCGAGAAGCCACATCCTTAGACTCCACCTTGTCACAGGAAGTGCCATCCTAACCTAGAGCGCCAGAGGAAGAAATGACATGTGAGACACCCAACAACAAGGACCCACAAGATGTCCCATTCAAAGAATCACCATCACCCAACTTCCCAATGTCAGCCAGACCTTTGCCATTAATGCCATCCCTTGGAGTAGGGATTCCCACCTTTTCAAACTTTGAAAAATCCTTACCTTCAACATCACCACCCGACAACGCACCCATCTCTAAATCTTAGCCCTAGTTAGCACTCATTTCACTAGTTCATTGTTGATGATTTGGATGCAGAGAATTTTTTGCATTGCTCATTTTAGTTGTTGATAATGTGTACATCCTTATTTATGACTAATTATTGATAGTGTGTCGGTCCCTATACATATATTTTATGATATCATAAATAATTATGTTTCACCGTATCCTTTATTTACAATGGTGAGACCATTGTCAATAAGGTGAACAATTAGATGCATCCCCTATTGAATTAATGTCTGAGTGTGACATATTGAGGATGATGCAAGTCATGGCTTATAATGTATGACATGGTCAACAAAATTTTGAGTACTTATTGAACTTTATATTGCTTCATAGTTTAATAGGTGGTTATTGGACTATTGTGTTAGTTTTAGTCTAGTTATGAATCCCATAACTATAGTGAATATGACATAACAAGGGATTTATTATATCATGGCTAGATTAGATTTTATATTTAGGGTAGGTGCATCAACATGGGTAGCAAATTTGTGGACAAATTTTCAAAAAAGTTATGAAAAATCATACCATGAGTGCGTTATAACGCGCTCGTGTTATGGATTGGTGTGTTGAGCCTGAGGCTTGGTCACAAAAAGCCCATAACGCGAGTGTGTTATGACCTATTAAAACCAAAAAATAGTAAAATGAATTCATTCTTACATTTTGACTATGTTTTTCTTTTGCCTACGGCCAAAACCCCCATTTTTCGTGCTCGCATTCTAGGAGGAGGTATTGTACAAAAAATTCATCAACGGTTGTTATTTCATCGTGAGGATTCCACCATGTTGATGAGGAGGTGTGATAGGTAAGGATTGTTTGATTTTTGTTTTGAATTTGTTAGTTTTAGGTTGTATTTGATATTTATTTTTTTGAATTTGTAGGAAATGCAAATCAACCCACAAATTCTCAAAATCCTCAACAAGTAGAGCACCAAAATCCTCAAGAACAAAATCCTCAACAAAAAAATCCTCAACAACAAAATTCTTGACAACAAAATCAACCACAACAACAACCTTCTCCACTAATCCCTCAACACCCTCCTGACACTCAACAAAATTTAATGAGTGAAATTGAGAACAACAAAAAACAACTTCAGGATTTAATCAGTAGGTTGAGCGATCCAAATGGTTCAATCGTAGAAAGAATGACCCTAGAAACTTCATTGAAGGATATGTTAAAAAATGTAGATTCAATTAGCAAACAAATAATTGGATGGAAAGATAGGAGGCAGGCATCTAGGGCTTATTACACAGATAAGTTATCATATAAAGATACATAAAGGATTTAAAAATTACAAAAGGTGATTTTTGCTCCTTATTCACTAATCCATGCACACATCAAAATCTTACCCTCAATGAGAAGAGGTTTTGTATTCATTGGTGCCACCACCAACAAATTAGGAACTTTTTTATGATAGGTGGTACATGGTTTTTGATTACCCACCGTGCAAAAATTGTGAAGTCCCACAGTATTTCCTTAGGAAACTATACTGTGAGTTCATATTGAATAAAATCCAAAATTATTTTGATATGAGGGACTTCTAGGGGAGAGGTGGGGGGTCAGCTCAGGATAGAACCGATGCACAGCCGGATCCTACGCGGCAAGGGAGATGACCTCTCGCTAGGCCGCCTCATGAGCAAGTTGTTATCCCTTTCGTCGCGAAGGAGAGTGCCGACGTAGAGACATTGCAGGAAATCAACACTTTGACCTAGAGTGTCATCAAGCATGCTAGTCCTATTCTATAATGCCATTCAGGGGAGTCTTCGAATCCATGTGTGTCAATCTTGTGGGGTGACTTGTTCATATGACCCCACTGACACTCAGGAGGCTACTGCACAAGATCCGTTTGCAGCTATGGAGATGGAGAGGGAAGCTGACATTTTGCATCATGCGTATGGCATTGATTCTCAGGTAAAAGTTAGCATGTTCATTGAATTGAATTTATTAAATTTCAATTTTGAAATGCAAGATTAACTAATTTAGTTTTATGATTTTAATAAAATTGCAGGGTCATAGTGTTGAGACTGGATACACCGGCCCTCCACCTACTTTTTTTGTAGTGCACCTATCGGTGGGATATGTAATTAGTAAACAATTATAAATTTATTACATGTTAATAACATTTTTTTATGAATGGTATTTTAATAGGTGATTTTGGATGTTGAACAGGCTAATATTGGAGGTTTCGAGGGAACACCTCCTAGTGCCAGTGGATTTACTCAAACCTACACATAGGTAATAGAATAAAGAGTTTAACTAATGAATTGTATTTAATAGATTTGTGTTGTTTATATTCATATTTTTGATTACGTTGCATTGCACTATTACCTAATTTTCACCCTCAGGCTCAATCAAGCAAGGCATCTATGTTGTAGGTGTTCATAAGGGTGAAATGGGATATCTCCATTGAGGGTTAGTTCATGCATCTGATGACATTTCACAGGGAACTCAGTGAAGAAGCCTTCCTTGTTTAGGTTTGGCATGAAAATCTTCTAAGGAGAGAGTTGCCAAGACCCCAAGAATGTCACGGCGAGTGGGTTTCACCTACTGGTCCCTATGGGTAAGACATCGATCATCGTCCCGGTGACAAAAGGATATTCATTTCAGTGGAAGTTCTTTTCTTTGGAGAGAAGTCTCGGTGAATGCATCGGGTCTTGCTGACAAAGCAAAGCAGGATCCCTTCGGTGTATGTGTGTGGGTTTCGGTAGGAGGTCTTACTAATCGGAAGAGGTCTCGCCAAAGTCAGGCAACGTTGGCAAAGCAAGCGAGCTTCGCCAAAGGGTCTCGCTAAAGTCACAAGGTCTCCTCGACTCTAAGGCTCTTGACGTAAGGTTTGAGTTCTACAAGATGTCTCGGTGACCCAGGAGGTCTTGGCGAAAGGAGGGGGCCTTCGGTGTAACAAAAAGGTTGCTAAAAAGTCTCGGTGACCTGGGTATGTCTTACCGGCTGAAGAGGAGTTCGCTGTGATATCTCGGCGACAAGCATGGGTCTCGACAAAGGATATTGCCTTTGGACAAATGTCTTGCTGAAGGATGAAGGTCACACCGAAGATAAAAAGGAGGCCTCACCAAGAGTGGAAGCCTTCGCGGTGATGTCCCGGCAATCAAGAATGTCTTGCTGAAGGCTGGGGGTCTCGCCCAAGGAAAGTCAAGTCGGCATGATGTCTCGGCGACGAGCAAAGGTTACATCGACAGTGTTTCACCGGGGAGTTCTCAGCATAAAGCTTCCTCTTCGGCGAGATGTCTTCCCAAAAAGATGAGGTCTTGCCGATCTGGTAAGGTCTCACTGAAAGCCGAAGGAGCTCGAGCCCGGAGGAGAAGAGTGAGTTCGAGGTAAATGAAATGAGCTTGCCATGAGGTCCTGCTGACTCGGTAATGTCTTGCCAACATGGATGTGCTCTCCAAAGGATGGGGGCTCGATAGAAGGTCTCCCCGACCAAAGGAAGTCTCCCCGACCATGAAATGGGCTCGCCAATAGTATATTGCCTGCGGCATGAGCTCTCACCGACTGTTCTATGATATGCCGATAGCTGCAAAGACACATAATTGCATCGGTGAGACACTTCCAGTGTCTCACCGAGATGCGATTCTGACTAAAGGAATTTTTGACTACCCGAAGATCTATGTGGAGTAGGCTCAACCAATCAGAGAAAGCTAGGGGCGAGTCATGGCAGTCTGATCAGGGAGAAGGTGATTAACAGAAGGAAAAGAAATGTGAGCTCAGAAGCATTCAAAGCAGCTTGACCAGGGGGATTCAGTAGGTGGACACAAGGACTAGAAGTAAATACACCTGGTAGCTTCAAAAGATCTAAGGGGTTTCTCCAGGCAATAGTCTTTCACCAACACACACAGCAAGGACATGCAGGGGTGCAACATTTAATTCAATCAAAAGATCTATGGGAGATCTTTGTGGGACTGATATTTTTTGTAAAGCCCTAAGGGGCCAAGATCTTTTCTGTGTATATAAGGCATTTTTTCCTTTTTGTAAAGGAGTTTCGATGTATGCTCTTCTGAAGTCTGTGACCCTTTTGCAGTCCTCTCTTAGACTAGCAGGATTCTGTAACTCAATTTGGAGCATGTTATATAAAATCTACCTTGGTTACTATTGATGGTCCATCATTTTTCCTTCAGATTCTTGTCAAGTATAGTGCATTCTTTTTAAGTGATTCATTGTGCTACTTAGTGAAATATTCTCTTTCCTTATAGCTTTTGTTTCATGTCGTGCCTTTCTTCACAGAAGTAGTATCATGTAGGTTACAAACTGTGTTTACTTAATCCTACACATGAGCTTCTAGTTTGTGAAAATCTTCCTTTCCTTCTTAAAGGCATGTGCATGTCAAACCTATTTGAATGTGTGATCTACAGGATCTTGTTGTGCAGTCTCATGGTTGTCACCAATATTCAAGTGTAGCTCGAGTATGTCATTGTTCCTGTCATTTCGGTGCATCACCTTAGAGTTTAATTTTCATTTTTATGCATTATCTCTCTCTCCTTTTCCTTTAAAAAATTAGTAGTTTTAGGTGACACCAAAGGAAGTCGGCCTTCTCCGAAGGTTGACCTCTACTTACAAGAAACCCACATCTTTGGAGGTCTTCCAATGTTACACTGAGGTGTTGGACATTAGGTTCAACAGGGTGCAACTTCAGGGGATAACATGCACATCATTCAAACTCAAAGAATTACTTCACATTCCATAACTAATAACTAGGTGTTGATAGATGACAAAATTTCAACTACAATATAGTTGTTTAGAAAGTCAACATAAGCGGTGATGCAATTACTTCACATAGCATAAGTAATAAGTCTAGGAGCAACTTCCAATTGCATTTGCTTGTCATCGCATTCCATGAGACCACTTTTTACTTCTTGACATCTTTTCAAATAGTTCATTGCCTTGCCTATGCTAAGATGCTTGGAAGGAATATATATGAAAGAATAATAGTAAGCAATAGCATAGACAAGGCAATGAGTTTTTTGAAAAAATGCCTCAAGGAAATGCGGTCTCATGGTGATGTCCATCACTATGAAACCCAATTTCTTTGAGGCACTTTTTCAAACTGCTCACCACCTTTTCTATGCCACCACATTTTCCATACATGTCTACTAAAGCATTTTATGAAACATTTCATTTCCTCATTGCTATGGCTAAAAGCTTAAAAAAGGTGCTTTCCAACAAACTATGGATGCTTGGAAAAAATCTATCAAAGCATAATATTAAGCAATAGCATAGACATGGCAGTTAGTAGTTTGAAAAAATTCCTTGAAGAAATGTGGTCTCATGGTGATGGAATGCTATTCCATCACCATGAGACCGAATTTCTTCGAAGAAATGTGGTCTCATGGTGATGGAATGCTATTCCATCACCATGAGACCAAATTTCTTTGAGGCATTTCTTCAAAAAGCTCACCACATTTTCTATGATACCACATTTTTCATACATGTGTACCAAAGCATTTTATCCAACTACTCACTTCCTTGCTACTATGGCTAAAATCCTAAAATAGGTGGTTTCCAACAAATTATGGATGCTTGGAAAATTTTCTATCAAAGAATAATAGTAAGCAATAATACCATAGAGAAGGCAATGAATTGTCTGAAAGAAATGCAGTCTTATGGTGATGGAATGCCATGACGTGCATTTGTTTGTAATGGCATTCCATCACCACGAGAACCCATTTCTTTGGGGAATTTTTTCAAATAGTTCATTTCCTTCTCTATGCCACCACAGTTATTGTACATGTATACGAAAGTATTTTATCAAATGGTTCACCAACTTGCTGCTATGGGTAAAAGCCTAAAAACACATGCTTTCAAATAAGATATGGATAGGGAAAATAGTAAGCATGATAGTTAGAAATATATAGTCTAATAAATACTCAAAAAAAAAATCATTATCTCATACATCATAAGTCATGACGTGGATTGCTATTGTAGTTTTTGTGATTGAATAATTTGTTGTTTTATTTTCAAATGTTGCAAGCGGAAACACCTCTGAATGTGACGAGGGCAATGGAGATCAGTGTTTCATCTGCTATACAATCCTCGATGGCTCTAACAGGGGAGGTATGAGGAAAATTACTAAATTTCAATTTACATTTGTTATTATAGATGTTAGTTAGTGAAAAAGAAAACCATTATTGATTCGTAGTTTAATTTATGTTTGGATGGTTTATATAGGGCTTGAGCACGCCTCAGCATGGGCGTGTGAATATTTCCCTTATGGAGAGTGATCATGAGATGGTGGTAAGTGATTATTTTGTTAAATATATCATTTTTTATAATTTAATTTCTATATATTAATGTCTTTACTTCTTATTGTAACAGTTAAAACTTCACCAAGAACTAAACACTAGGAGGAGTAGCAGGAGCACTCCTTGAGTGCAACACAAATGAGTGACAGACCTATCGCCATCTGATTGACAAGCAAAGGGCAAGAGTTTATTTTAAGAGCTTGGAGAGAAATGACTTTTGATTCCAGAGCCCTTTGTTGTATGCCTATATGGCATTTTTGTACATGTTTTGTATTGGATATATTTGACATTGTATGCCTATATGGCATTCTTGTAAGCCTATATGGCTATTTTGTACCTATATTTTATACTTATATCGACATATATTGATGTATGCCTACATGGATATTTGGTTAATACAAATCTATATTATCGATGGTGTCCATATTTGCATTATAAATCCATGGTTCAATAGATATGAATTATGTGTTTTCAAGTGCATGCTTTACAAATTACGTGTATTTTTTGTAACTTACGTGTATTCCAATGTATACTTTGCGACTTACATGTTTTCATGAGTATACCTTGTATTCATGCATATACTTTGTATTAATTTGTGTATACTATGTATTTGTGTGTATACTTCAAGGCTTGCGTGTTTATGAGTACTTGTGCTTCCCTTATTCACATGTACATGCTTGACTTATTCACGTGTATACTTATTAATTGGTTAGCCCTAGCATTGATCATTGTTGTCCTTCATGGTTTATCTTGAATATTAATTGATTGATGCTAAAAAACTTTATCTAAAAGAAAAAAAACATGCTTTCAATTGGTATTCCATGAAATGATTCATAAAAATATTCCAATATATTTAATCCTTTGATTGGAACAACTCAATTAAGCAAATACTACATAATCTTCACAACACTTGCAAAACACAATATTAAGAGTAGATGAAGTAGTTAACTTCTTGACACATTATCATACAAACATTTATCTTGATTAGTCTTTAAACATTTTCACAACATAATCTTAATAGGGAAAAATGAATTGTTATGTTCTTGATCCGTCACCATATAAACACGTCGAAAGATTTATATGTCAACTTTTTGCAATATTATTTCTTGTATAGGAAATGGACTTGAGAGAAAGCAAGTTATAATTTATAATACAAATAAGAAATGGACTCAATGCTGTCCTAGACCCCCAAATAGGTCTATTTAACAAAGCAACACCCTCTCAATCACTATTCCAATTGCAAAACACCATTTGGAAGAATTTACTAGTCTGCAAATCCACAAAATCCATAATGTTTAGGGCGTGATTGGCCCTCCAAACCCTCACTTTTCTCAAATTTCACTAGGGTTTATTGAAAACCCCATATCCAGACCTCATATAACCTCAAAACCTCTTCCAACACTCTTCATTTTGCCTGCACAAACTTAATTGACCACCAAATTATGCTGCCCCTTGACTTTACTCACTTTTACTCCCTCAAACCTCTCTTTTTCATTCAAAACCCCTCTTTTTCCAACTAGGGCATCATATCATAACATACTTCTGACCTTCCTTGTCCTTGCAGACCTTTTGAACATGTCAAACTCCACAACCTCACCCTATTTCCAACCTATTCTAACTTATTCTCAAACAATTTCTTCTTTTCACCTCGTCTAGCCTTGCTTTTAAGGCCTAAATTCTGAATTTTCAAGAGGGGGTAGTGCTATTAATTTCTTCCAATACCTTTACCAATGTTATTTTCTTATTCGTACTCCCTATCATACATACATAATTGACTCAAATGACCCCACACTAACTCAAAACTAAAAGAAAGATTACAAAATGGCCTATCATGGCCTTATTTGACATTATCATGAATAAACCCACTGAACTAGACCTTCTTCATCAAATGGAGGAACAAGGTGTTCTGTACCAATGATCATACGCTTTTTGTGTGGGAAATTCAGACTTCTCAACTGTCATGTGTGTGTTTCTCTTTTCGATTGTTTTGCATGCCATCATAAGGGATCAAGCCAGTTGAACATAGCTCAGAGCAATTTCGTGTGTTTGGGTGTGAAAGAGGACCATGCCTAGCATAAACATATCTATCAGGATGTGTTGGAGTAGGTTTTTTGGTCACATGAATTACAAAATAAAAGTTGCACCACTTTGCAACTTTACACTGCTTGCATTTGATAGTTTTTCCATCAAGTGAAAATTGAACACCACAGGAAAATGACTTTGAGATAACAAAAATTGAGAGGTTATTGTTGAGGGGCCCAATGCAATCCTATAGGCTAGGATGAAGAGTTTTTAAGCATCACAGTTTCTGAGTAATAGCCCATCAAAGTTTGCTTCCATTTTGCACTTTTGACCCTAAAGGGATCAAGCCAGTTGAACATGGCTCATAGCGATTCCGCGTGTTTGGGTGTGAAAGAAGACCATTCCTAGCATAATCCTACCCATCTAGATGCATTCGAACAATCCGTAAGGTCACACGAGTTGCAGAATGAAGTTGCACCACTTTGCAACTTTCAACTACTTGCATTTGACAACTTTTTCCCCAATTAAAAATTCACCACCAATGGAAAATTCCTCCGAGATAGAAAAAACAAAGAGAGGTTATTGTAGAGGGGCCCAACGCAATCCTATAGGATTAGACTAGAAGTTTGTAAGTGTCACAATATCCGAGTAACAACATACTGAAGTTTGCACTATTTTGCACTTTGGACTCTTAAGGGATCGATTTAGTTGAATGTAGCTCAGAGTGATTCTGCATGTTTGGGTGGGAAAGAGGACCATGCCTAGTGTAAAAATACCTATTTGGATGAGTCACGGGAAAACCACTCTGAGATAGCGAAAACCGAGAAAAGTTTTTGTAGAGGGGCCTAACATGATTCCATAGGATCAGATGATAATTTTTTAAGCATCACGACATCTGAGTAACAACATGTTGAAGTTTAAAGTTATTTTGCACTTTGGACTCTTAAGGGATCGATCCGGTTGAATGTAGCTCAGAGCGATTCCATGTGTTTGGGTGCGAAAGAGGACCATTTCTAGCATAAACATACCTATTCGGATGTGTTGGAATAATTTGTGTGGTCACACAAGTTGTAAAATAAAAGTTGCACCACTTTGCAACTTTGCACTGCTTGCATTTGACACTTTTTTTATCAAGTGAAAATCTGCCACCACGGGAAAACCACTCTGAGATAGCAAAAACTAAGAGAAATTTTTGTAGAGGGGCCCAACATGATACCATAGGATTAGATAAGAAGTTTCTAAGTGTCACGATATCCGAGTAATAGCATGCTGAAATTTGCAGCCATTTTGCACTTTGGACTCTTAAGGGATCAATCTGGTTGAACGTAGCTTAGAGTGATTCCATGTGTTTGGGTGAAAAAGATGACCATTCCTAGTGTAAACATACCTATTCGAATGTGTTGGAATAGTTTGTGTGGTCACATGAGTTGCAGAACGAAAGTTGCACCACTTTACAACTTTGCATTACTTGCATTTGACACTTTTTCCATTAGGTGAAAATCTGCCAGTATAGGAAAACCACTTCGAGATAGCAAAAACTGAGAGATTTTTTTGTAGAGGGGTGCAACGCAATCCCATAGGATCAGACGAGAAGTTTCTAAGCTTCATGGTATCCGAGTAACAACATGCCACTGATACATTTTGACTCAAAATCTGACAAATGTTCTTCAAAATTTCAATGAACTTTCGTTGAAATTATTTTGTCAATTTTTTGACAAAATTTGAAATGTTGAAATTCCAACCCAGCCGATGATGCTGGGTCAGAATTTTGACGAAAAATTGATGAAATAATTCTGACAAAAGTTCATCAAAATTCCAATGAACTTTTGTCGGATTTTGTGTCAATTTATCAGTGTGCTGAAGTTTGCAGCCATTTTGCACTTTGGACTCTTAAGGGATTGATCCGGTTGAACATAGCTCGGAGTGATTCCACGTGTTTGGGTGTGAAAGAGGACCATGCCGAATGTAAACATACCTATTTGGATGCATTGAAATAGTTCGTGTGGTCACACGAGTTGTAGAACAAAAATTGCACCACTTTGCAACTTTGCACTACTTGCATTTGACACTTTTTCCATTAGGTGAAAATCTGCCACCATAGGAAAACCACTCCAAGATAGCAAAAACTGAGAGAGGTTTTTATAGAGGTTTCCAATGCGATCCAATAGGATTAGATGAGAAGTTTCTAAGCGTCACAATATCTAAGTAACAACATGGTGAATTTTGCAACCATTTTGCACTTTGGACTCTTAAGGGATCGATCCAGTTGAACATAGCTCAGAGCGATTCTGCGTGTTTGGGTGCAAAAGAGGACCATGCCTAGTGTAAAGATACCTATTCAGATGTGTTGGAATAGTTCGTGTGGTCACACGAGTTGCAGAACGAAAGTTGCACCACTTTGCAACTTTGCACTACTTGCATTTGACACTTTTTTCATCAAGTGAAAATCTGCCACCAAGGGAAAACTATTCCGAGATAGCAAAAACCAAAAGAGGTTTTTGTAGAGAGGCCCAATGTGATCCCATAGGGTTAGACAAGAATATTTTAAGCATCACGGTATCCAAGTAACAACATGTTGAAATTTGCAACCATTTTGCACTTTGAACTCTTAAGGGATTGATTCGGTTGAACGTAGCTCAGAGCGATTCCATATGTTTGGGTGCGAAAGAGGACCATGCCTAGTGTAAATATACCTATTCAGATGTGTTGAAATAGTCCATGTGGTCACACGAGTTGCAGAACGAAGGTTGCACCACTTTGTTACTTTGCACTGCTTGCATTTGACACTTTTTCTATCAAGTGAAAATCCGCCACCACGGGAAAACCGCTCCGAGATAGAAAAAATAGAGAGAGGATTTTGTAGAAGGGCCCAACACGATCCCATAGAATTAGACGAAAATTTTCTAAGCTTCATGGTATCCGAGTTGCTGCCCTTGTAGATTTTAATGGAAAAAGGCATGAAAAATGAGGTTTCACTTTAGGGTTTGATAAAATATTGCATGTAGAGGTTGGGTGATTGTCTATTGAGTTTTTACAAGTGATTTTAAGAAGGTCTGAGGTGGTGGCATGTTATGGTAAGGTGTGTAACCATTCCTTTCAATAAACCCTCCTCATACTAGCATAAAATAAGGGTTTTATGGTTTGGCATGGTGGAGTGAGTTTCTCCTAAGAAAAATTATAGATATGAGGGTTTGGATACATGAAAATTGCTGCCCCAAAAATTTCATGGGGTTTTTGAATGTTTAAAGGTATGTTCCTTTGTAAATTAGGCCCAGTTAGAGTAATTAAGACAGTGAAGAAGGTCATTTTTGATGCACATGTTCCAATATAGTCACTATTTATTTTGAAGTATGTGTTGTAACTCAATAATGGGTATCTAGATTAGTCATTTTTTGTGAAGTTATGATAAAATTGTTCTTATTTCCTCAAATATGAGTTAAAAGACTTCAAAATGCTTTCAAAATTTACCTAACTCCTTGCTATGAAGAAAACTAATCAACAATTAGAGTATAAGGTGTTGTACAATCCACACAAGCTTGAAACAAAAATGAAGTGTTACAAATACAAAAAACATCATCCTTTATTTACTAATTTTGCAATTGTGCAAGTAATGCAAGTTTTGCATTTGTACACCAAATGACAACTTTTGTGCAATATCACTTCTCTAATCACCTAATGACCTGTTTGAGACTTCAAATACATTACATATGACCTTCACATGACCTTTTTCACATTTTTTACATTTGAAATTCAAATTTTAAAAATTTTCCTATTGAAGTCATTTAGGGAACAAGGTGCTCCTGCACCAAACATGAACTCCAAAATTTCAATATTTGAGTAAATATCATTACAAGTAAATCTAATTACAATGCCTTATGTACTCTGTTCTCACAGATCTTTTACAATGTCACTCATACATTCAAGATTCCCTTTCAATGTCTACATCATAGGTGCTCATGAGCATGTTATCTTCAATTGAGTAACTTGAGATTCCCTCGCTAAGCTTCACACACTCTTTTATAATGGCTTCAAATCAAAATTGACATTTCTCAATATCATCAAAATAAGGATGTTGCATTTCTTTTTTGGTTGGGATTCTCTTTGATGGCTCATAAATCAACAATTTTTGCAACGAGAGACAAATCAATTTTTAGTAGTTTACTTACAAATACACAAAGTAAAAGAAGAAAAAGAAAGAGCATCGAAAATGGAAATGAAATGAAAATAGATGGAAGGAAATTACAAATAGGTGTGCTAGTATCTCAACTTACTCACTCCTGGTCATACATCTTCATTGGGAGTTTCAAGATACCTATTGCACACAACACCTCTCATGAATAGAATAACTTGAAATTCGAGATGCTCTTATAATGTCTACATCATAGGTGCTCATGATAAGGTTAACTTCAAATAAATAACTTGAAATTCCCTCACCAAACTTCGTACACACTTTTTTAATGGCTTAAAATCATAATTGAGATTTGTCAAGATCATCAAAATAAGGATGTTGCATTGCTTTTCTGGCTGAGATTCTCTTCGATGGCTCATAAATCTTCATTTTCTGCAAGGAGACACCAATCAATTTTTAGTAGGTTACTTGCAATTAGGCAAAGTAAAAGAAGATGTTACCATTGACATCAAACAAATTAATGTGCATACAAGTATAAATTAATAAGAACCAATGTGCATACTTACAAATTAATCCAACGAACCATCCGAGTCTTCTCTACTCTTTATGGTGTCAGGTATTGCCTCATGGTCAGATTCATGAACCTTCCACAATGTCTTGTTCAAAGTTCTACCCCCATATTTGGTCAAACAAACATTGGATGCCACGGAAAGGTTCAAGTAATGAAGAATCTTATGATTTGTTTCAAAGTCCTAAAACAACCAATGTTTAACTCTCTTATGTGGGTACCTTCTAAGCCAGGTTCCAATAACAACAACTGAGCATGTAGGGTATTCGATGTTTTCTCCATCTATAACTGGGGCCTCCAATTTATTTTTGTCCTCAACACAACGACACAAGTAATAGTTCATTCCCTCTGCGTTGTCTTCATCTACAATAACTGCATAAACATGCCCTGCATTGATATGTGTAGCAAATCTCTTGAAATTAGTCAACATTACGAATACAATACAAAGTAAGATAATAATAAGGAATTTCAAAAACTAAGCAGCAGATATATTACCCGGTTGAACTAGATCTGATATGTGGTCAAAGTCGACCAATGATTCCATCTGTGTTAGTTCCAATGCTGTCAGAGGGTGATACGTGTGAAGTGGGCTAAGGTAACTTGTCAACCATTTGTCAACCCACTCCCCTGACTCAGAATCATTCTAGGCTTGCATTGTACATGAAGAACAAAAACATGCCATCTTCTATGCATCGATACTCCATGAACCTGCATTTGATCTAAGGAAAGAGTGTACCTCACTTGATCCTATTAGTGTACAACAATCCTCATATGGTGCAATGTTAGTATCATCCATCAACCAAAAAAATCTAAGAACTGAAGACGTACCTTCATTACTTTGACCCATCGAAGCATTACACCACTCGATGATTGATCTTTCATTTGTCAACTTTGCACTGCCTTTATACTTTAACTCTTCTCGTGCTACTGCTCTTTTCATGCATGCTCATGCACCATCATGCCCCCCCTTTCCATACCCAACCTCACAAAAGTTCCACATATGTTGTACACCTGTAATGACATGCATCCTGCTCAATCACTAGAACATGTGTGAGTTCTTGAACTGTGCTACATAGTTATCCGACCATATTATATATCAACCGTATGCTATTCCCCTCTGAGCCAAATCATTGTAGAACATCTGGAAGCAACATTACACAAACTCTAGAGAATGGGTACGATCATCACTAATATAAAAGTGATACTCCCTCAATATCTTCCTTTGGTCCTCTGTACTATCAGCTGCATGAATGAATGTTATGTGCACAAATATTGAAACTTGTGTGGATTTGTAATACTATGACTACACCTAACGCTATGGTGGTAGAATGTAGTTCTCTACAAATTCAACCACTAATACTATGCTGCCAAATGGAAAGGTGTCCTTGCATATCTTCAATTGTGTGTCCAACCATCGGGCTCTATGGGTATGCTTTGCATACTCATACACTATATTGTCACGAAACATGGACATAAACTGATACACTGGAATTTTTTGAATAACCAAATCACACCTTTTTTCTTGAGACCCATCTTTTGCAATGTATGCCACTGTATTATACTTCCCAAAATCTACTAGTTTTTGTCCCACCTCATCTGTGCTTTCCATATGTTGACATATGGCATATGCTGCAAGCCACCGCAACATTGGCACGAACCATCCAAGCATGTTGTCTTGTAGAATATTTGACCATCCTCTATTTCACATAAATTTTTGATAAGATTTCTCTTGAATATTTTGGTGGGGCTTCTATGCCACAATCCTACAAAACATCGTTAGTATGCAAATCCAAACATATAGAATGATAAACATCATAATGGTTAGAGAATTTAATATGTAGTGTACAACACAAGTAGTGTGTGTGTGATTTATCTTGACATAAAAAGGTTTAAGTATTTCAAAAAATCCTTGACAATACTAATTTGAGGATAATCCTTTTGAAATTTATGAAAAAATTGGGTTTGAGTTGTATCCAAAAAATTCTTTGGATGTGGCTCACGGTTCTGACTACCGATTCCTCTTCTTACCACATCCCTTTGATTTGGAGATGGACTTGTGTTATTCTTCCAATACTCTTCAATTAGTGTTCTCAATGCTTCAACAATTTTTTTATCTTTTTGTGGAAGTCTCCTTGAGAATTCCCATAATTCATTTGAATCAGTGCCCTCAATTCTTTGCTGCCTTTGAATGGATTTTGATAAAGTTTTTCTACTAATTTTCATTTGTTCACTCATCTTTCTAATGAGATGAGCTCTCTTTGTTTGACTGCTTACCAAAGTTGATGTAATGACATGTCGGGTGACATTACTATCCTTTGAGCGTGAGGTCTTACCCACACTCTCATAAGAATCCATTAGATTCTTCACAATAGTGTTTTCACTTGATGCATTCGATGTTCTCAACCCAAGAGTCTTCATGATGTCTATAATTTATACCCCGCATCATTTCAAAAAATAGTTGACATCTTGTAGTCTCATTTAGCCTTACAAAGAAGATTTTCCAAATCTTATCAGCATATCTTCTACAAAAGTGTGTTGAAATCTTACCTTCTATGTGCTGCAAAATATCCTCATCAATATTAATCAAATACTTCTACGCAAAATTCTAGGTGGTGTTCTCCTAGGTACATACATCTCAACATTAGGAATTTCATCAATATTTAATTGAGGTGGGCTAGATTGCGTACCTTCAATCGAGGGTGGAGTAGAAGACATACCTTAAGGTTCACGTGGGGATGATGGCATACCTTCTTCGTCAAATCTGAGTGATGATGTACTCTCAACTTGAGATGCAGTGGATGGTGTCCAACCATATTCACTTGCGGTAGATGGTGTCCCTCCATATTCACTTGTGGTAGATGGTGTCCCTCCATATTTGCTTGTGCTTAATGGTGTCCCTTTGTATTCACTTGCGGTAGATGAAGTGTCTCCAACTACGGTATCTGAATCTATCCTACCACAATTCTTTCACATTCATGCCCTTTGTGCTGCCAATCCCCATTCACTTTTTGATGGTTGAGGTTCCTCTTCAATTGGCTTGTTTTCATCAATCGTTTCCAATTTCATCTTTTCACGATATGCCCTTAACTATTCTCTCTCATTTTCTTTGAAGGTTTCATACTCTTCGTCTATTAGTTTTTCCCTTGTTCGCTTCTTCATCATGGTAGATAATTTTACCTGTAGCATGGTAATGAGACGAATATTAGCTCCTAAAAAATGTATCCATTCAAATAAATGAAATATATGTCATTCAAGGCTTCATAAAAAATACTTACAATCATCTTGTAGAAGAGTATTTCTAGCATAGACAAAGGTGGTGCAAGGGCATGCGGTAGGATTGAGAAGGTAGGGGTAGCATATGCATATATCACCGTGAGATGCCATTTCTATGAGGCATACGCTGCCCCTACCTTCTCAACCCTACCACATTGCAAGCTAGTGGAGCTTTGGTTCTCAACCCTACCACATTGCAAGCTAGTGGAGCTAGCTTGCAATGTGGTAGGGTTGAGAAGGTAGGGGCAGCGTATGCCTCATAGAAATGGTGTCTCATGGTCATGTATCACCATGAGACACCATTTCTATGAGGCATACGCTGTGATGTATCACTGTGAGACACCATTTCTATGAGGCATATGCTGCCCCAATCACCATGAGAGGCCATTTCTATGAGGCATACGCTTCCCCTACCTTCTCAACCCTACCACATTGGAAAACTAGTGCACTTCACCCTAAACACAATTTTAAGGTTTGAAAGTCATTTAAAATGGTGTATTGATCCATTCCTCTCATTGTGGCCACTGTAACTTGAGGAATGGGTCTGCAACATCACTAAAAAGGTGTGGGAATTTTGAGTAAGTACAGGGGAGGTCAAGAGTTGAGTTGGGCATGAAGCCTTGTAGTGAAATTGGTGTTTTCCATGTGAATTTGAGAGGTTTTGACATGCTAAAGTGAGTAGTGTGTTAGGGCATAATTGTTTCTTGTTGAATTGAGTTTGTGCAAGCCATTTGAGACCTGTTTGAGGTGGTGGCATGTTGTGATAAGGTTGGGAAGTGTGTTTTCCAATAAGCCCTAGGTTATTTGGCTTAAAAAGAGAGTTTTTGGTTTTTGGTTTTTGGTTTTGGTTTTGATTGCAATATAGGCTGCACTTTTCCCCATGTTGCTAATGTAGCCTTCAATAAAGAGCCTTGTAATAGTGGAGAGACGGGCTAGAATCCCTTGTAGGTAGACTAATCAAGGAAACATTTAAAATATATCACAACTAAAAGTGATGAGGTAGGTTTGGTGATGAGGTAAATTTAGAAATAGAGATGAAAACCAAAATAGTTTCTAAGATCTATCAATGTGGGAGGAGTATATTTTAATTTTTTAGAGACATGTATGGAAAATTTGGTAGCATAGACAAGGCAATCAATTGCTTAGTATAACTGTTTGACAAAATACCTCGATGAGAGCTTCAAAGAGTGGTATGCGCATCCATAATAAAGGATTGAGAAATGATGTTTTATTTTACTTCTTTAAAACGTATGTCATATATATGTGTATACAAAATGTGGAAGCATACACAAGGTAAGTCAATTGTTAAATAACAAAATTCCTCAAAGATATGTGGTTTAAAAATGTAATTGGCAAGAGTATAGAATTGTGTAATTTAAAATGTGCATTGACAACCTAAGGTTATAATGACAAACAAACAATGATCAACATGGAATATGCAAAATAAAAAAAATGAAAGCAAGCCATAATAGAGTGAAAGAAAATGTGTAAAGATTTCACATAACTAAAAAACTAGAGTTTCAAATGGAGGATTTCAACCCAATTATGTAGCCTTAGCTTCTTCTTTCTTCAAACTCCTCAACAATTTGACTTTTTCAAAAGATTGTTCCCCTCCAAACTTCAATTGTATATCAGTTTTCAATGGAATTCAAACTTGAATTGATATTATATGTCTTTCAATGTGAAAACTTTGCTATTTCATGCAAAGGTGGTAGAAAGATCATGAAAAATGTGGTGGAATGTGAAAAACATGCATGCACACTTCACAACATCATCAAAAAGCTATTTTTTTTCAGAGCACGCACAAAACCAAGAGAATATGCAGATTGTGGGACTTGAGATCATAGGTATATTGAGTTCTTTTACTGTTTTGAGTGCAACACAAAATGCTCTCACGTTATAATGCGAGTGCATTATTTCTTCCTAAAACAGTTGTATGTCTACTTCTTCAAAACACTCTTGTGTTATGAGAAAGTTGGTTTTTTAATAGATTACCTTTCTCTCTCTTTGTCTATACCCTATCTACCCTAATTATATCTCTCTCCTCTCTACCCTTATACCTTAATTCTATCTCTCTCCCCTCTACTTGCTACCATTAACCCTTATACCCTCTATCCTCTACCCTTTATCTCTCTCCCACTCCCTCCCTCTCTCTCTCTCTCTCTCTCTCGCCTCTCCCTCCTACCCCCTCTCCATTTCTCAACTCCCTCTATCTCACTCACTCCCTCTCTCAACTCCCTCTCTCTCACTCACTCCTCTCTCTCTCTCACTCACTCACTCCTATCTCTCTCCCCTCTACCCTTTACCCTTAACCCTTATGCCCTCTACCCTTAAACCCTAATTCTATCTCT
>VDFB02020274.1:73198-138044 GCA_007258455.2 Sequoia sempervirens
TACATACAAGTAGGCATACATACAATATACATGCATTGATACACACAGGCATACATACATACATACATACATACATGACATACAAGCATACAAACATGCAAATATATGAACATACATTCAATAGAGTAGCATTTAACATAAAGCAAGACATAATGCAAGTGTGGTATACCTTGCTCGTGTTATGTCTTGCTAGACATGCTCCCCACAAATGAAAAAAACCATGTCAAAATTGAGATATAATGCGAGCGTGTTATAACGTGCTCGCGTTTTAACGCACACACGTTATATCTTGCTTGGGGAATCCCCGAGCCTTGGGATTGGTATTTTCCTTGGAATACCAAACCAAAGGTTTGGAGGGCATTCCCAACAACCAGAGATGTGTTTTTGCAAATTCTACAATTTTTCACATAATCGGGTTCATGCTCACCATCAGGATTGCATCGCGGGTTCAATATCAAACAACCTAAACATCCGGGTAATGTTGGTTCTCTCTTAGCTATCCAACGCATGTAATTTTTTTCACTTTCTGAAAATGTTAAGGCTTTCATCCATAATTTCTTTTATTCATATGTCTCTTTTTTGGCAAAAAACAAGCATTTGGTGTTTTTTCATTATAAATTAACCGCTCATCAAAATTTCAAATAAATTATATTTTCAGAAACTAGACTCCATTCTACAATTTTTTTTTTTTAAATTCAATTAGTTTCCAAAATTTGTAGGGGTAGCACAACCAAAATTCTATTTTTTAGGAAGTGTCCACTTCGAAAATTAGTAAAAAAACAAATATTCATTAAAAAATTATCAGAAAAATTGTGCATCAACTAAATACTGTTAGCTAACTTCTGACCATAGCGATTTTAAAAATAAAAAAAAGTTCACCATACAAGGGTTGTACAAGAGTTGCTATGTTATGTTTTTCTGACAAAAACAACACCAATTTGTGTACGTCCCTCATTTGAACCCCTTAATCTCAACCATTTTCAAAATAAATTAGTAGTTTAGAAAGTAGACTCGGAGCACTTCGATCCTTGTTTTTGTTCCATCTCAAAATTTTGAGTGTAACTATCCTCAATTTCACGTCCAAGGTTAGTATTTCCTGATTTCAGAAAAATGCTCTCCACTTAAGTCCCCTTTTTGGGAACCATCTTTGTGCACTTACCCTTTAACCATTTCATAGTGAATACTTGAGAATGTGATTTGGTTTTGTATAGGATGATGTTTACTAGAGATAAAGAAACACTTAAATATTTTGAACCTAATAGATTTTCATATGAATACCATTTCAATATCACAACTTAAAATTTATGAGTAATATAGGATTATGTAATATTTAGTGTGAGAATTAGTGTATGTTTTGGGGTATAATTGTGTGATCGTAAACCTAAAATACTATGCACCATGTTTTTATTGAATGAAAACTTCACAATGTATCTTCACTATTTAATAGTGGCTGAGGGTAAAGAAAGAGTTTTGAGAAATATTCAGCCATAAAATAATTATATATTTAACATTGTATAATACAATGCATTTTTGTAAAGGATAAATAAATTTCATTGGGAGAATGAGGTAAATAAATGTATCAAATTAAACTATATCAAGGAATGGAGAGTCATGCTAGAAATAAAAGTTAATAGATATAGGATAGTTTAGCATTATTAAAAGGGATGAAAGTTGACTTTAATGAAGATAGTGAAGTTGACGTGTCTTATGATAAATAGATGTTCTACATAGTCATGTATGTGGATCAATATCATATAGGATTGGATTCAATGAATGATCCAAATCCTACAAATTAGCCCTAGGTATTCATTTGTTTCCTAGACAATTGATTACAAGTTTTGATGAAGAGTTGTGCAAATAACATAATCACATAGAATAGTTAGGTTTGGTTGATGGAGGTCCCAAAAGGTAATACAATAAAGAGGTCTATAGAAAACGAATAATTAATTGACACCACTAGCCTATATTTTTTGGAGGTCAACAACATGAATAAATGAAATTCTTAGATTTTGAAGTACATAGCAACCTGAAATAAAATTAATTAAAAAGTGCAAAGCATACTTACAAACTATCTAGAACCTTCAAGTCATTAAACATTATTCAATTACAAAATATAACTTTTATTTAAAATTAGAAATACTCTATATTACTTGAGTGAAACTTTGATGACCACCTCCACTACCAAGTGTTGCCATCGAAGGTCCAAGATTAACCTATTCAACATCCAAAATGAGATATAAGAATAACATTCATAGAACGCTCAACTATTCACATGTAATATTTATAGTTATTTACTAGTTACATACCTCTGCAGTAGATGTCATCATGTAATAGGGAGGTGGAGGACCACTACAAATAGGGTGAACACTATGACCCTGAAATTTCATTATAATCATTCAACTAATTTCGTTAGTCTTGCATTTCAAAAATAAAATTTAATAAATTAAATTAAATGGACTTACTAACATTTACCTAACTATCAAAGCCCAATGTGTCATTTAGGAGGGCATTTGTCATCGCCATCTCATCAACTGCAGATGTACCCTAGGAACATGCATCATGACTATCCTCAAGACCATAAACATAGAGTGGCCCACAAGCCTAACATAAATAAGGTGGAACTCAACTCCTTGAAGACTCATCTATCTCACCCTATGCTAGAGGAAGTTAGTATGTTGTATAAGGCTCTAAGTGAGGGAACTAATTGACTACAATGTATCCACCTTAGCACTCTCCTTCACAATGGAAGGGATAGTCACATGCTCATGTGTTGGTCTAGCGAGTGGTCTCGTTGTCCACTGTGCGTCAATGCATGCCCCCACTCTATCTTGTGTGGAGCCCCCACCTCTACCCTGGAACGCATGTCAAAATAGTTTGAGATTTTATTAAGGACAAACTCACAATAGAGTTTCCTAAAAAATATTGTGGTACCTCATTGTTGTCGCATGGAGGATGGTAAAAAACAATCCACCACCTTTCTCAAAAATAGTTCTTTATCCCTTTGTGGTTGCACCAATGGATAGGGAACCTCTTGCATGTAGGATGTAAGTGTTGATTCATTTTAGGGTTTGTGAATAGTGTGCACAAGTCATATTTTATATTTTTTTCATCTTTAATTTGTTTATATGATAATTTGTCTGCATAAAATTATCTAAGCTCTTGTCTCTTCTTAGACCAACTATTTATTTTCTTGCTAACTAAATCTACAAGAGATATTATAGATTGAAGTGATTGAGCAAGTGCAGTTCTATGTGAGGTTGTGCCTAAATGATCTCTCAACTTTGCAATTAACTCCTCAATTTGTTTTTTGTTATTTTCAATCTGCCCCATTAAATTTTCTTGTGTTTTTGGAGCATGATGAGGAATTGTTGGAGGTATTTTTTGAGTTTGTTCTTCAGTAGGGATTTGAGCATGAGGTGAATTAGGATTTTGAGGATTTGGGGTTGCACTAATAATTCCTAAAAATTAAATAAATTTACATCAAAAAAATATTCAATCTACCTATTTAATACTGGTCAAATTCACACAAAAAATAATAATAACTTACTCCTTTGACCTCCCTGATGTTGTGGCAGAATTTTGACAAAGATTTGGAAAAACAATGGAGTAGTTTTTGGCTTCCTAGAACATGAGAGCATCTTGAAGGGTTTGCAGGCCATGAACTAACTTGTAATATAGTAGAAAATAACAAATGATATGAAGTTTTTTTTTGGCTTAAATAAGCAATAACGTGAGTGTGTTATAACACGCTCACATTATTGCTCATTAAAGAAATAGCGCAAGCACATTATAACGTGCTTGCATTATTGCTCATTGAAGCAATAACGCAAGCACATTATAACGTGCTCACATTATTGTTTTTTGAATTTTGAAAGTGGGGTGGCCACTTTTTGGCTCCCCATCTTTTTGCACCCACCCTACTGGGAGGAGGAATTCTATAAAGTATTACTAATTCTTTTGGAAAACTATTGATGGTCGATATGGTCACCAAATCTAGGAAATGATTATTATTTTCTAGACCTTGTGTTATTGTGGAGGTGGAGAAATTTATCCCCTTTAAGATTTCTTTATCCTCCAAAATGGGCATTTGGGTGCAACAAATTGTATTTGAGGATTCACCAGTGGTTTGTAATATTTGTCTCACAGTAGGCTAAGTTGCAATAGGGTGCCCCTAAAATAAACACTCACAACCTACATAGAGAAAAAGAAAATAGGCTCCCAAGCCATGTTTCAACAACCCACAAGTCATGAAGGGCCAATTCTAACCACAAATTTGGCGACATAGGAGAAGACACACACAAACAACAAGTAGCAAGAAGACACACTTCAACCCCTACTTGGATAAATCAATCTTTGGAGAGAAATTGACATCCTCCAAAGTAGAAACTATCATTGATGAGTTCTTAGATACAAGCGAGCTACTAAACATTTACTTGCTAAAAAATATTGCCCCCCGTGCTAAGCACATACAAGAGGCATTCTAATAGGCTTCCAACCAAAGGTCTAGAAGCCTCTCTTTCTCATCCTCATCCCAAGATCCATTGCTATCATCCTTAAAGCTCTTCCCACCATTTTTTGATTCAAAATGACATTCCCTACTCTTATTCCTGCTCATTATTTTTAAAGAAGCACAAATTGATATAATTATTGATAGATAATAATAATTAATTAACCATAAATTTATAAATATAAAATAAAATTATTCTAACATATACCAGAAAACCTTTGGGAAGTGGGCCAATTTGGAGACTAAGGTCGAGGAGATCAAGGTTGTTATTGGGACTTTTGAGGAAAGAAATAAGCTACAAGATGAGGTGGCCACCATGCACAACAATCAGGTTAAATTCCTATGCAACTTACAAGAGATTATGGATTACAACAAAGAGTCGGTAAAGAATGTAGCTGTCACCATCCAAGTATTCTAGCAAGAACTCATGAACTACCATGGTAAGCGGGTTGGGGAGGATATTCCGAAGGCTGCTAGTTCCAAGAAGAAGAGAAAAAATGTGGGCAGCTCTACTACTCCCCCTTCTAATGATGGGGATACCATGAAGTAGAAACCCCTATCTTTTGAAGAAAAAGTGCAATTCTTAGCAAAGGAATAACAAGCAATCAAGGGCCTCTGGCCAATAGCTGCTTTGGTTTCTTGTTGGTCTTTTTTTGTTTCTGTGTCTTTGTTTTCGGTTGCTTTGTCTTTTGCTATGTTAGTTTTTTTTTAGGGTGTCTCACTTCTCGTGAGCTCCCCTGCCTAACCTTCATGACCATTTTGTAAAGGGTATGGGCCCTACCCGTCTTTATCTTAATCAAAACATATACCAAAAAAATACTTTATTTTTATCTTAATAAAATTTATAAAAAAACATTTTAAAATATTATTACAATATTATAAAAATAATTTAAGTTTATTAAAATTAATAAATCAATTACGATAAAGTTATATAAATAAATGCCATTACTCAACAACAAAATTTTAATTTTAAATTGATACTCGTATGGTGAAAATGTAATTATGATTTCAATAGGCTTGACACTTTGTCAACCATTCTCATTAAGTAAAAAAAAAAATCTTACTGGGTTTTAAATTAATTTGAATTATTTTCAAGTTACATAACAAGGTGGAAGAGAAGTGCATTTCTTATTTAAGATTAAAATTTGAAGAGCACAAAATTGTAAAAGCTACTATCATAATTGAATCAATAATGTTGGGTGCAGCGGCTTAGGGAGACACTTGAGGCCATGATTAAATCATCTTGGCATTCTTACTTGAAAAAATATTACTAATAATTAGGGGAGAGAGGCCCATAGTGAAACACCCTAACTTCGTGTTTCTCAAAATTCTACATGAAAATTTCAAATCAATTTATAGCAATTACAACTTGAAGAGCTTCTGTCAATTATTAAGAATTTCTGACTTTTGATGCAGATACATGATAATTACCCATACTCAAAGGAAGATTTCATTATCTTACTTATATCCTAACTGTGTTGTCAGTTTTCATCCACATTGGATTTCCCATTCCCAGCCACGCACTCTATCATACCACCGTGGCTGTAGCTGCTGTCAAAAGCTTCGTTGGTCTCTCTCTTATAAACATAATAGCGAGACACAACCAGAAAGAAAATCACATTAAGGAAACAAAGACCAGCTAACAGAGCATAGTAGTAGTACAGACGAGATGCATTCAGATTATTGAGAACCCAACTGGTGTGCCCCTTTCTTCCTGTGATTTTTGTCACAGTGGTCAGAAGAAAACTGCTTATAAAATTCCCAACTCCGAGTGTGCTGGCAAACAGTGCAGTTCCTATGCTCTGCATGCTCTCAGGGGCCTGATCATAAAAAAATTCCAACTTCCCCACTTCAACAAAGGCATCTGCTATCCCCATGAGTATAAACTGGGGAAGCAGAATGAAGATTGTGAGGGGTGCTATTGCTTTTGAGTCTCCTTCTAGCTGATGTTCTTTGACAACACTGATCCGTTTGATCTCAGTTACTGAGGCAACCACCATGATTATTACATGGATAACCAGCCCAATTCCTATTCTTTGTAAGATTGTTATGCCTCTTGGGTTCCCTGTATATTTTCTAAAGAGTTTTACCAGGACTCTGTCATAGACAACAATGGAGATGAGCATTGACATGGTGACAAATGAAGTGAGGCAGGCTGGAGGAATGGAAAAGTGAGGACCCATGTCCCTCTTCAATCGAGTTCCCTGCTTCACAAACAATGTGTTTAACTGGGCTATCATGGTGCTTGGCATGAACATGGCCACCCATATTGGCAGCATTTTTATCATCAACTTGGTTTCCTCTACTTGACTCACGGGGCACAGGTTCCATGCACTGCTTCTTGTATTGACTTTTGTGGCTGCTTTGTCTAGAAATCTGAGAAAAGAGGAAGTTAAAGTACAGTGAAATGATGAACTTACGACTAATGTGCCCATCATATACATTTTTTATTTGTTTAAACTTTAAAACTTGGAAGAACTATATTTTCAGTGATAAAAGGGTTCTCAGCAGGATATAATTTAGAATTAATTAAGTAATACAATCAAATCTGCATTCAGAATGTTAGATAGTCGTTGTCCATAAATATACGACACTTAAAGAATAACAACTAAAACAAACAAAGAACTTCAAAAATACTGCACAACGTTATTAACAACTGTTACTAAGAGATAACAACTATTAAAAACATATTAAACACCACCTTATTCCCACTAGTTACTAGGAGATAACAACTATTAAAAACATATTAAACACCACCTTATTCCCACTAGTTACTAGGACATAACAACTATTAAAAACATATTAAATACATTCTTATTCCCACTAGACTGTAATTTATTGAAACGCTTTGAAACTCAGAGAGCATAGAATCTTGACAGCTGTGAAGTGCAATGCATTATGCACCTCACTTCAATTTTCAAAGTACTCAGCTTCTTTTCGATGTACATCTTCTGAACACATATCTCTGGGCTTTTTTTACGCTCACAACTCTCAATGGAACATGGGTTTTCTTGGAATCCCACTACCCCGATTTTATGGGTCAACTAAAGTGTTCTTGGGGACTTAACTCCATTTGAAGTCTAATTATTAGATGCCAACAAATTGCAGTTGTCTCTGGCATAACCCTGGTTAATACCCATTAAAAATCCATATATTATTGATAGCCTTAACATTGAGTTCCAAACCCATAAACCATTTAAAATGCCAGCTCAGTATTTGACAAAAGGAATAAATATGGATAAGGCGTGGAGTTGACCTTAGATGAAGAAAAGAAAAGAAATGGAAACTTCAATTAATGCCAATATTCTGAAATCCTGCCTGCTAATTTTTGTATAGCATTGGATTAGAATTAAGAATCTTAAATTGCAATTGAACCTGATGGTGTATTGAGTAAACTTACCTCAGGTTGGAAGTGTGAGAAATGGGGAATCTGCCTTGTTCAACGTACACTTTGGGGTCCAATTCATGGAGCTCACTTGGATCTGCAGGGACTTTAACTCTCCATTTCCGAGCTGCAGCTACAATCACTTGTGCAATTCGACCGAATGGATTCCCTTTTTGAATTTTGTGCCTGTAAAACGGAGTCCCCACTAGAAATATCACAACCGATATGATCAGTCCAGCAGTGGGGATCGCATATCCCACAGAAAATCCCACATTGTCTTGAATATATATGAGAAATGTCTGCGCAAACAGTGTTCCTAAAAAGGCACTGAACATCCACCAATTGAAGAAAGAGACCTTCTGAGCCCTCTCTTTTGGGTCAAATTCATCGAATTGGTCTGCTCCAATGGTGGATATATTGGGCTTTGTACCGCCAGTACCCAGAGCAAGCACGTACAATGCAAAATAAAAAATCCCAACTTGAAGTGTGGAGGCTTTCTTGCAATAGTTGGAATTCTCTGGGCATTCTGGTGGTCTCAGAGATGGCAATGAAACTGCCAATGTCAAGATAATCATTCCCTGCATTGAATAATGCAGTTGATAAACTGTAACTATATCATACCAAAAAATAAAATTGTGTTCTTGAATTAGCTGTAACAAACTCAGAACATTTCAATCCAAACTCTCTTGGAATACAATCACAACGTTGGAAAGATACCCAACTTAAAGAAAACAAAAAGATTTACACTCTAAACTCAAAGCCTGATCGATTTTTGAGAAAAAAATTTGTTACAAAGAAAAGTTTTTCTTCTGTCTTTCTAGTAAAACAACTCTTAGTTCCACAAGTCTACTTACTACCTAGATATTCTCACCAAGATCTAGATATAATTATCACAAATAAAATTAATCCACCATACAGAGATCAAATATCTATCACCAACATCATGTCATTCAGATCTTTAAGCAAAGGTTAGGGAGATTTATGTGCTATATACCAGTATATAAATACATGAAAATATGGTAAATGTCCAGTAGCGCCCCCAGTGAGTATCTGCAATATATGCCCCAAGAATAGGAGTAATCCAAATTGCTCCGGCCCAATTGGTTACATTCCTTGAGGAAGTCACAGTACCCTCGTGCAGTTTACTTGTCAAATAGATCACTAGATTGGAAGCAATCCCATAGAAAGCCATTCTTTCAAACACTTCATACACTGTAACAAAGTAACAAAATACTATGAATCAATGATTTCCGACTCAAAAATTACACAATTGAATCTTGATAACAATATCATAATATGACACAACTCAAAATCAGAACTCTACTAAACAACTGTCATATCAAACCAAATAGACTAAAACTTTGAACATGCCATGACATTGTAGAAGCTTCCAGAATCTGATTACAGAGATTTTGTAACACATAGATCTATTTTTCCATTAAGGTTATATTTAGTCTCTTCAGTTAGTCAAATCTTACCAACAAGGAATGTACAGGCCTTCCATCTTCCAGTTTTAGATCTAAGAACAGGCCTGCCTTTGAGATCAGAGGAGCCATCCAAAGTAAATCCTTGTTGAGATTCCATGTTACCTCTTTTCACTTTGATTTTTTTCAATTCCTGTGTTGGGTGATCTTATAGTGTTGATACAGCTTAACGTGTGGTGCAGGAAATATTTCAAATAATTAATAAAATAGAAGGTCTTTGAATCCATGACTGTTAAGCGCGTATTCAGCATTCCGTATTGATATAGACATTTGTTGACCTTGAGTAAAGTTCTTACAGATTTACATGCCATATTTAAATTACAGTTATCTTCCAGTTGTATTGTTATTATCAAGGCGGTCCAGACCAGACAATAATTTCACTTTTACATATTTTATCAGCTTTCTCCATACAGACGTGCTGTGCATTATTGTCCACCCCCAATCTCTTGTTGGGTGTTTTTTGTTTGTAGTGTGCAAAGAGTCTGCATTAAGTTGAAGCTTTCTGGATGACTATTGACTTGGCTTTATCCATCTGTACAAATTTGAAATAGCTGTTTAATTTTTAAAAGAAAGAAGAGTCTTACAAGTAGAAAAAATCTTGAGGAAAAAAACAGATTTTGAGAAAAATCTGTGCAATTTTTTCAATCATGCACAGTTGTTTTGCACAAACTCACTAAAAATATTTTAAAACCTTTAGACTTATTAATTTATGAAAAAAATTCTGATTTCACACCCCTTTCTATTCATATAAAGAGTTCAATAACAACATCCTTTTCCGTGGAACTGTACTGCAAAATTACACAAGCAATATAATAGATCAATAATAATAATAAAGCAGATTGTAAAGAAATTATTAACCAATTATTTGGTTTTAATAATTTTTTATTTTGTCCAGGTCAAGAATATCCTGCCCAGATGAACTTTGGCAAACATTAACTATATTTTGCAATTTAGAACTTCCATCAACTGTCAATTTTGGTGGGCTAAAGATGACTGTTGTGACCGCATTTTCCTAATGAGTTGGAGAATTGAAGTCATTGAATAGAAAAAGCTTGAAAACGATTTTCATGTTGCTTTCTGAATAAACAACATAGCTGTCAAACGTTAAACAGTTGTTTTTGGGTCCATATGTGACCGTACATTTTATGAAAATATCTAAATTAATATTAGAGAAAGGTTTCACACAAAAATAATTATTAAATATAAAATGAAATTCCTGTGTAAGTTGTAAAAGTAAGCTCTAACCTTCTTCATGTTTGGGACTTTAAGATAAAATTTTTAAACAATATATACTAATATATTTGTCATGGTGAAAATTAAATATTTTGTATTTATTTTGGTTATGTTATTTTTATATAATATGTATAAAAATAATGTGATTTCTATATGCAATGTGATTTTTGTATTTTATTTTTAATTTTTTTATTTCTAGAGTTATTTGTTTTGTTTTCCTCTTCTTCTTTTTTGGTTTTCAATGATGCTTTAATGCCCTTGACATAGATAATTAGTTTGGGTGATCCTATTCAATGAGCTCCATCAATGCCCTTGTCAAGTCTCATCACCCTCTATACTATGTTCATAGCCCTTTATGTCAATAACCAATCTACAATATCTTTACATGGCCATTGTCTCATGTCCTTGTGCCTTGGCTTTCCTCCCCATTGTGATAACTGCTTAAATCTTGCATGCCATGTAACTAAACCCCAATTCCAAATATATGGTGATCCTTGTTTATAATAATTCAAGCTTGTGAGAGAGTTCTTTCTTTGTAGAGATATTGGAAGCTATGAGCGACTAGATCTCTTGATCCAAATTATGGTTTCTTTTGTGTTCCCAGTGTCTTTGAACTTTGTTAATGATCCTTCACATTCAGCTAATGGTTCACAATGAGTCCTAGGGTGAATGAGAAATTATTAATTTCAAAATCTACCATTAGGACCAACTTTGTCTAGTGGTGGCTTCCCTCTATGTGGCAAGCTTTTTTAGCTCTCTCTCTCTCTCTCTCTCTCTCTCTCTCTCTCTCTCTCTCTCTCTCTCTCTCTCTCTCTCTCTCTCACACACACACACACACACACACACACACTCACACACACAATACATAATGATCTTATATGAGCTCGGGGAATGGAAGATAATTTTGTAGATTGAATTGTGAGGGTAATTATATCTCTTTTAGTGCCAACCCTCTGATACATAATGCAAATGTGTATATTTTTATTTCCTTCTATATTATAGTTAAGTGTGTTAACTCTAGTGGTTGAGATGCTTTTGTCTTATGTGTTCATTTGCATTATTTAGGAGTTTTATCCTCTCTTCTTGCTTTCCATTTGTATTTAGGTAGCTTTATCTATGTTTTGAGGATCTCATAATCTCTAATGAGGATTTCCCAACCTTATGCATGTTGATGACTATGTAAACCTCTCTCCTTACCTTCTTGTAGACTATTACATCATGTGTTGTGATTTATGGGCCATGGAAAGATTTCATTCTCTTGGTCCACCACTCCTTATTGATCTTATAATTTTATTTTCATGTTCTTCCTTTTTAATTTTTCCTTTCAAGTGACAAGTGAAAGGTATTTGAAAATATTACAAGGAGAATCTTTTAATGCTAGAGGTCATCTTGTGTCTCAAGTTACATTATTTTTAGGCTTCCCTTTGTTGTTCTCTACATGCAACACTAATATAGTCTACACTTAGCCATTATAATAGGTGGTTACAATATTTAAGCACCACTAATTTTTTAGCACACATAGTGGGACAAATACATGTATTTTGTATTATATTAATTTTACGTGCAACAAGATTTCTTAGGGTTACAAGTTCATGAATTCTAAGATGAGATGTGTTGAGAAAATTAGAAAACAATAGTTACATGATAGTATAAGTATAAAGTGTACAAATCTAACTAACTTGGTCCACCACTCCTTACTGATTATGATTTTATTTTCATGGTGTTCTTCCTTTTCTATTTTTCCTTTCAAGTGACAAGTGAAAGGTCTTTGAAAATATTACTTGAGGAGATAATCTTTTAATGCTAGAGGTCATCTTGTGTCTCAAGTCACATTATTTGTAGGCTTCCCATTTTTGTTCTCTACATACAACACTAATATAGTTTGCACCTCTAGAGCCATTATAATAGGTGGTTACAATATTTAAGCACCACTAGTTTTTTAGCACACATAGTGGGACAAATACATGTATTTTGTATTATATTAATTTTACATAACAAGATTTCTTAGGGTTACAAGTTCACGAATTCTAAGATGAGACATATTGAGAAAATTAGCAAACAATAGTTACGTGATAGTATAAGTATAAAGTGTACAAATCTAACTAACTTGATTAAAGGTACATGTGATTTAACTATCGAACTTAAAATAGAACATGCATAAATATATAATTTAATAATTCATATTATTTAACTCAACAAGTTAGATGTACACAAATAATTTAAAAAAGTAACTCCACCATCAAAGAGAGAATGACTTTATATTAATATACTAACGATGTTACAATAATGCATATAAATTCTCTCCTCAATCTAATAGCTTCCTAGTAGAGTAATAATTCCTAAAAATGATCATTCTCAACCTCTATCTCATGCCTCCAATATATAGACCTAATGGAAACAAGAAGCCACAAGTGGTTTAAAAAATAGTGGATCAAAAGCATGGGCCCAAACATGTGCCCAAAATAAATTTAATACCCTATTCATGAATAACATTTTCTAAGAATAGAATGTAATCCCTCCATCACTCTTGAATGCCATAGATACCCTCATTAATTTGGAAGACACACATTCGAAAGTCTAGCACCCCATAATGGATTAGCCAACTAATATGGACCCCACATATCATAACAAGATGTTCCACTCTACTATGTAACTCCTAAGTTCTTCATTAGAGAGATGGCCAATAATAACTCTTATGATAACGATGATTGTAACTCCTTACCAACTATGTATAAAATGGAGGGTGGATATCTTATTGGGTTTATATATGGTGGAGATTCAATCTTGGTTTTATTTTGGTTTGAGAAATGAATAGCTAAGATTAGAATAGTTGATTTGATGGCTAGGATTGAATGTAAGTTTGACCTTATACTGATGACTTGGATTTATTTTAATTTTAAATTTTGGATGTGACATGATTATCCCTTTAATTGGATATTAGACTAGAATTTGGGGATGAAGGATTATTCATTAAATAATTATATTATTTGGTTAAGCACATGGAAATGGGGAACCAAAATGGGCTCTTAAGTGGTCACTTTTTTGAAATCAAGAAAAACTAACCTTGGATGAGAAATCGAAGATAGTTACACTCAAAATTTGAAGACACAACAAGAACAAGATTCATAGTGTTCTAAATATGTTTACTAAACTACTAATATTTTTTTTAATGGTGGATATTGAGGGGTTCAAATAGGGGGACACAAAATGCTCCTTTTTTTGTCAAAAAAACATAACATGGCATTTGGTGTACTCCTTTCATTGAAAAATTAGCTAATGCCATGTAGTTTATGCATAATTTTTCTATTATTTTTGAAATGATTATATGATTGTTTACTAATTTTCAAAGTGGACACATCCTAAAAAAACAAAAAATTGAGTGTGTTCCCCACTATTTTTTTTGGAAAATAATCAATTTTTTTCAACATGTATAGAATAGATTCTAGTTTGTAAAAATTTAATTTATTTAAATTTTGATGAACATGTAAAAAATGAAACCAAAAATACCACATATAGATTTTTGATAAAAATGGAGACATTGAAAAAATAAATTAAAGATTAAAAGCTTAACATAATTAAAATGTAGAAAATATTGCATGGTTAGAAAGCTAAGAAATAGATCAACATTATTGTGGTATTTTTTAACTCAACATTGAAATACGTGCAAACTTGATGGAGAGCATGCTCAAGATTATGTCATTTTTTAGAATTTGTAAAAACTGCACCTTTGGGCATTGACATGTAAGTCCAACCCTTTGGGTTGAATGCCTAAGGTAAATCTTGGTAATACCCAAAGCAGATAAAAAAACAAGTACGTTATAGCATTCTCACATTATAACTCGCCTTGTTTGTGTGAAGAAAAAATTAAACCTACCTGTTCATCTAGTCTACCTCTAATTATCTCTCTATATCCATATCTTTCCCTACCTCTATCTCCCTATCTCTCTATCTATCTTCCTATCCCTCTCTATCTATCTATATCTCTCCCTCTCCCTCTTCTCTCTTTGTACCTCTATATTCCTACTCTTTATCTCTTTATACCTCCATTTATCTATATCTCTCCCTCTCTCCTCACCCTTTCTATATGTTGATCTATCTCTTTGTCTCTCCCCCTCTCCCTCTATCTCTCCCTCTCTAGACTTATCTCTCCTCCCCTTCTCCCGCTCCCTTCATCCCTCTCTATCCCCCCTCTCTCTTTCTCTTCCCATATTTCCCTATCTCCTCCTCTCCCTCTCTTTATCTCTCTTTCTCCATATCTATTTGTACATCTCTACTTCTCCCTGTCTCAACCTTTCTCTCTCCATATCCCTCTATATCACTTATATCTCTCCCTCTCTATATAGATTTCTCTCTCTCTATTGGAATACTCAAATAAGGTTATAATCTGCTTATGTTATAATACGAGTATGTTTGTTGGAATTCCCAAAAACAATAAAAAGGCATGTGGATCTCATGATTTAAGACCAACATGCTCTATTTTTCTCTACAATATACACTTTATTTGACATAGAAATGCACTTTTCATGGTGTTGAAGAAATATCAATCATTTGTTAAGAATTCCAACACTTTTTTTTTTCAATGTAGAAGAACTAAATTGCATGTTTTTAGACTAAATTTGATAGTATGAACTAATATTTTCATGTTTTGAATATTTGGAATCATAATTATTATATTTTTGTTTGGATTTGATAATAAATTATCATTATTTTCATATTTTATACTAATTCTATTATATTGATATATAATTCAACATCATACCAAAGGAATTTGGCAAAAAACTCAAATTTTGGATGAGTGTGAAGCCGAAAATGAACTAGAAAACATCATGCAATTGGTCAAACTGAATCCTAGAGTTTAAGGTGCATTCTCTTTACCTTTGTCCCTTTTGTTAATTTCACCTTGTCATCATAGTTCATGTGCTACATATCCTAGCGCTAAAGTTCTCACTTCATTGCAACCCAATAGTTAACCCTTCCATGGTTCATATCCCTTCTCTTTCTAATAATTTCAATTTTGTCACTATTTTTTTAATTCTCATGGATGTTTTTATCATTACATTCACTTATCCAAGCTAATATCAATCAACATCATAAAATATATGTCAACTAGATAACAAGTAAAACTCTAATGATACATTATTATAACCAAACAAAATGATGATAGTTCTTTTGATTAGAATTTGATCTAAAGTAAATCAAAATATATCATCATCAAAATTTAAGTGCAAAGGAAATATAATGGTGATCACTATTGGTTTTCAACTAGAGTAACCCTTAACCCAAGCATATCCATGAAGAAGAAAACAAGTGACCAAAGTCTACACACTATAAATACCAAGGATGATATGACCTCATTACACTCTATGAATGATTCACCATTTGATCTTCCCAACCCTAATCCCATCTCTATTGCAACTCCCTTGAAAAAACTAAATTCCCACATTCTAAAATTACCTATCTACACAATGTGACACTATTGTTCACTCCAATGATGGGTAAGTGCACCAAGTTGTGATATAAAAATGGCTCTTAAGATGCCACTTTTTTTTTTTGAAATGAGAAAAGTCTAATGTTCACGAGAAAATGAAGACAGTCATGTTCAAAATTTGAAGATGCAACAAGAACAAGAGTTGTAACTTGCTTCGAATCTACTTTCTAAGCTACTATTTTTTTGAAAACAATGAAGATTAAGGGTTTGAAAAAGGAGGGCCACCAAAAGTGGTCTTGTTTTTATCAAAAAAATAGCACAATGTCTATTGTGGCCTCCCTAAAAAGCTATTTTTTTTAGAATTTCAAAAATTTGAATGGTGAGAAATTAGCTAGCGTCATGTAGTTTATCCCAATTTTTTTGGCTAATTTTTTAATGAATATAATATTTTCCAAATTTTTGAAGTGGACACCCTAAAAAGCTGAAATTTGAGCATGCTTCCCCTTAATTTTTTTAAAAACTAATAGAAAATCATTTTTTTCATTACATGTAGAATGGAGTCTAGTTTATAAAAATGTGATTTGTTTCAAAATTTGATGAATGAGTAAAAATCTATACCTAAACTAGCACATGTTGATTTTTGACAAACAAAATGGAGGCACTCATAAATGAAAACCTTGGTCACATAATCAAAAAGTTAAAAAAATTATATAGTTATATAGGTAAGAGAGAGCCTAATGTCATCATGGTTTTTTATAAACTTGCATTGAAAGGTGTGCAAACCTAACAATTAGCATGACTAAAAAGGGAGAAATTTTGTTACACTTTCACAAAATCACGTCCTTGGCATGAAATGGTCAACCTTGGGTTGGATGCCCAAGGAAAAATCCAACCCTTTGGGTTGGTATTTCCTAAAGAGATCAATTTGGTACTCGTCAAATTAATAGCATTGGTAAATACTAAAGTTGGTATTTCCTAAAGAGATCAATTTGGTACTCGTCAAATTAATAGCATTGGTAAATACTAAAGCCAACTTTTCTTTCTCTTTGTCTCTCTCTCTCCCCCACTTTGATAAGGCTTAGATTTTATAGTTTATGATCGATGATGGATAGTCAAGGTTTTACCTTTCACTCCCTCTCTGCCTCCTTCCCTCTTAACCAATACTTACCCTATTCTCTCTCAACCATCTCCAAGTCTCTCCCACCCTCTCTACCTTTCCTTCCCTCCTTAACCACATCTCCATCCTTACCTCCCTACCTCTCTCTTCTTCTATATCCCTTTGTTATTGTTTCTCACCCATCTCTCTCCTTTCTCTCTATCGCTACCTCTCCCTCCCACCCTCTCTCTCTCTCTCTCTCTCTCCCCATCTCCAAGTCTCTCCCTCCTTGTCTTAATACCCACCTCTCCCCCCTCTATCTCTCACCTCCTTCTTCTCTCTCTCATCTTCCCTCTCCCTCCCCTCTCTAGGTCACCACCTCTTTTTTTCCTCCTCCCTATGTATCTTACTCCCTCCATGTGTACCTCTCCCTCTATCCCTTGTTACTCCTCTATTGATACTTCCTTTTCTCTCTCCCTCTCTTCTCTCTCTCCTCTGTTTAGGTCTCTCCCACTCTCTCTCCCTATCTTCCTTTCTACCTTGCCTTCCATTCTTACCCCCATTTACATCATTTCCTCCCTACCTCTCTCTTCTTCTCTCTCCCTGTATTATTGTTTCTTTCCCATCTCTCCCCTTTCTCTCGATCACTACCTCTCCCTTCCACCCTCTCTCTCTCCACATCTCCATGACTATAAATCCTTTCCTCTTTACCTCTCTACCTCTCCGTCGTATCATTACCCACCTTTCTCCTCCCTATATCTCTCTCACCCCTATCTATCATTACCCACATCCTCTCTTGGAAATATTAAGAACAATGTTCCCTAAGATGAGACCTTGCACGAACTAAGAAAAATCCATTTGAACATTCCTTACACCATTTTGCATTTACAATGTCTATGAGTGTCAAGCATATGAAGTTTTGCTTACCTCATAGAGCTCGAAGACCATTTTTTGTGGCGCCTTATTAAAGTTATCAGGAGGTATAACTTTGGTATGGTCGAGCGAGAAGCCCATTCTGAGGCATGCCTTTTCCCCATAGCCACCTGTGTGTGTGTGAGTGCATACCAGCCATGAGTGTATGTTTCTCACTCTTTTGGGATTTCTCACCTGGCAGACAACCATGAGTTTTGTTGCCCCAGAGTGAGTATGCATTTTCTTTCTGAAACAAACAATCTAGATCCGATCTACAATGTGTTGGACAAACGGTCGAAGTTTTGTAAGATTTTGCTATGGAGATAGCCACCCAAGCTCTAAAGGCCCATGGAAAGCACAAAATACTCAAAAGATCAATATAACAATAATAAAATGTAATCCTATCAATGAATGCAAAAAGAGTGTATACAATGTAGTAGAGAATAAAATTAATAAAGAAAAAAACATAATTTTTGTTTATTTTTTAATTATTAAAAAAAACTTTAATAAAATTTATTAAATAAAAAAAATTAAAAGTTTTATTTTTTAAAGAACTTAAAAAAATCTCATAAAAGTTTTATTAAAAAACTTTGATAAAAAATATTGAAAAAAACAAATTAAAAAGCTTTTATTTAAAAAAAACTTTAAAAAAATGAAAAGAGGGGTCGGTGGGGTCGGCATGGATGTCGGCCCCTTCAACGGCCAGTGGTTGTGCAGGTGGCAGACGACCCTGCCACCATCGTTGGCTGCAGACCTGCGGCCCACAGGTACTGTAGAGTACCTAAGGTGTAGGTACTGTCAATACCTGCATACTGCAAGTTGGCAGATTTCTTTTTAATTTTGTTTTTTTAAACTTTGTTTTATAAAAAAAAAGCGATTTTGGTTTTTTTTATTTTTATTTTCTTAAGATTAAAAAAAAATTGCAAAAATTGTAAGAAAAAAAAATAATTTATTTTTTTTAATAAAATTATACCTGCGCAGGTAGGGTCGTACGACCCACCTACTAATTTTTTTTGCCTCCGAGAGCAACTTTGTCCAAATTTGATGATTTGGCAGTCAATCTTAAGGTTTTTGGGCCTCCCGGATGCGATGGCAGGGTTCTTTTGGCTCAAAATGGTCCAAAAAATATGGCTACCTCCTGGATCTGACAACCAACATCAATCTTCAAACCCTTGTAGATTTGGCCTCCAATGTCCAACTGGGATGAAACAATTTAAGGAAAATTTGACTTTCAAAAAAATTAAATAATTTTCTTTATTATTTTTAATAATAATTTTTTTTCTTTAATAAAGTTTTTTAAATTAAACTTTTGAATTAAGTTTTTTTTTAAATAAATCATGCAATAATAAGAAAACCTGGGAAAATAATTTTGCCTCCTAATCAAGCCTTGTCATGCATCGTCTACTCCTTCAATCGGTAGTCAACAAGGGGCTAGTTGCTTCTACTGACATCCATCTGGAGGGATTTCTTCATATACTTCTGCTTTGAGGCACATTTGGTTGGCTTCTTCATCAACATTTCCAAATTTGCATCATGGTTGTTGTAGTTCTCCTCTTTGTAATGTTGTAAACACACTAAAATGAAGTGTTGCAATCCTTTTATTTCAGTATGCTCTGTCGTATTGTATGCTTCTTTGGATTGATCTATGTATCCGATGTTAGTTCCTATATACTCAATGAATGCAGTGGCTGGTTACCCATACATTTTGGTGTGATGGACTATATACCATATAGACACTCTTATTTTGAAGCACTCTACTTGTATTCAGAAGTTTGGTTCTACATCCAGAGACTTGGTATCTGCCTCTAGTTGAGATAGAGATATACCAATCTATCAAGAGAGTCAGTTGACACTTGTACAATTGTCTCCTTGGTTTTGACCTTATTCCTATTGCAGTGTGGATTCATCTATAGTTCTTCATCGACAAATTTTGCAGTTACTCATGAGTTGACAGTTTCAGCTTAATCACTGGTTATGTGACATCTTCTGTAGTTGTACCTGATTCTTTCCATCAGTGCTTGTCACAGATTGGAATTCTTTTGGAATAACATTTGGAGGAATCATCATCATCCTTGGTCCGCTCTACATCAATATTCACATTGTGCTACATTGTCTCCTTCTTCAGTTAAGATTGGGGACTCTTGACACTATGACATTTGAGCAGGGACTCTCCATTAGGGGGGGGGTTGCATGGAATTTCTTCATTTTCTCTTATGGGGGGGAATTTTTCCTCACTCAAGGTTTTTTCCTTCTTTGAGCATGTTTCTTTTTTTGTTTCTCTCTTTTTGGGAGGATGTTTGTCCCACTGGGTTTTCATGGGTACCTAACATGGCCTAGTAGCTGGGACCCATCTTTGCATCTTGGTGTCATTTGCATAGTAATATTCTCCCTAAGTTGCACTTAAGGGGGGGTGTTGGTGTGAATAAATGTCTTGTACCTAGTTATTTCACTTACTAGGGACTTAGGGGACATATTCACATGTTAAGTTTACTTAGGTCCTAAAATTCTTTCTAGAAGGTGTTAGTTGTCATTAGTTGTTATCTTATATTTTGACAACTACTACATGTGAACCTAGGTAGTTGAGGTTGGTTGTCTCATGTCATATGATTAAGACACTTTTCATAATCCTATGACATGTATCTTGCATCTCACCTTGGCTATATAACCAAGGGGTCTCTACTACATTGTGTACACAACATTGCATTCATTGATAGGAATACTGTTTATTCTTGTCATATTAATCTTCTGAGTATTTTGTGCTTTCCATAGGCCTTTAGATCTTGGGTGGCTATCTCCATAGCCAAATCTTACAAGCTTGACCCACCTTTTCATTTTTCATTTTTCTCTTCCTTCTAGTTCTTACCATTGCATGATTGCGTATCTTATTTTGTTGCAAATCATTCACCTTGTGCATGTCTTTTTGCGCTTATGTTTATTTGACTTAGGATCTCAAATCCTAGGAGCTTGAACACCTCCTTCATCTTTGTTATCCTAGACCATCGTCATTGGTACAATTGGACTCCTCTTGAATGTCTACTTTAGTGTGAGTTTGAAGCAAGTTCATCCTCTCACTAAAGTGGGGGCTTAATGTGTCACCAAAAAGTGTATACCTTGCTTGATATGGGAATAATTGATGACAAATTGGACTTAATGAGGCCTTGATTTAGTGTTGTTAGGTGTTTTACACATCCACATTAGGTCTAGGACCCTTGCAAAATAAATAAAATGCATTTATTGACGTCTTGTAAAGGTGTTGTAAATGAATTTCATGCTTTTCTAGACTTTTGTGTGGCATCTAAGTCTAATGGATCTATCTTTCCCTTAATGCAACATTGTAAAATGTATTTAATAAGGCTTGTAAATTAAACCTAATTCTAATCTAGTGTTGTAATGTGTTTTACATGTTCACATTGGATGTTGCACCTTTCTAAGTTATGTGGACCTCATTTTAATGTTGTAAAGTGTATTTAATCACACTTTCACATTGAAATTTGTGTCCCAAGCCCTAATTACCCTTTACATAATCATTAATAGGCCTCTATGGCCCCATATTGTGTATCCTGAGGCTTAATTTGATCAAATACTCGATAAAATCACCATACAAACCTAATTTATGCATTCCTCGACAATCCAGCTGGCAAAAGGGCCCCTTTGGGACTAAGTCACCCATCTAGGCAAATGAGTCCCTGCCAAGTGGGACTAAGTCGCCTAGCATGGTGACTTAGTCCTATTTGGGTCATTTTTGAGGTTTGAGCAGGAAATTTTAGAATTTAAGTTTATTTTTCCTTTATGTCGGCCTTGGGGATCAAATTAATTGGAATTTTAGATGGATTTTCTATAAATACAAGTCTTTAAACCCTAAATCATAACTCATCATCATTCATTCATCATTCATCATGTTCTCAAGTCAAGCAAGTTAGGGTTTTAGTATCCTAGGTCATCAAGATAGCATTTTTCAAACATTCAAGGGTAGATTCTTCATTTGTTGCTGCAAAAATCCAAGATATCTCATCATGGGAAGGTACTAACTCCATTGTTTCATGTTTCACTACATTATTTCTTCATTTTGGTTTAATTACCTAAAAAGGGGTTTGACCAAGGCAAACCCCCATGCCATAACATCCAACATTTCTTTCTCTTTCCTTGTGTGTTGTAGATTTAGGCATCTTGGAGACTTGAAGATCATTGAAGAATAGTTTACAAAGTTGTTGAAGACCTCTCCTTGTTTGCAAAGCCAAAATATCCACTAAAAGTCACTTTTAGGCCTGAAAATCAGAGTTTTAGAAGCAGACACTTGTCAAGAACCGAAGTGCAGACTGAGGGCTTCCATTTCCACTTTTGGATTTTCAAAAATTCAAAAGTGGACTAAGTTGCCAAAAGTGGTAACTTAGTCCCACTAAACCTATTTTTTGAAGGTTTTTGTAGATTTGGATACCCATTTGGCCGAAACAGACCCTAGAGCAATTTTCCAGATCTGGGACTAAGTCGCCCAGATTGGCACAAGTGTCCCAATTGGCTTCTACATCAATTTTTTCAAGATTCCAAACCTTCATTCCATCCTTTTTCAGCCTCCAGGTGCACACCTTCAGTCTCATCAATTTTTGTTACAATTTACCTTCATTTCTAGGTATTTTTGCATATCTCAATGTGTTTTCAAACAACTTGCATATCTTATGTTTTGCATTCATATTCATATTTTTTTATTAGTTTATTGCATTTAGACATCATATTTAGGCATATTTCATCCATCCATACATTAATATTGAGTGTAGACATAATGCATTTAGGGTCCATTTCTCTCCTTTTAGGTGAAAAACCCTAGAAGAGTTAGAGAACCGTAAGATACCAAAATCGGTGTCCACAATAACATGTGCCTCAAACTAAGGATCAGGCATCAAATTCTTGGATGCCTTAAAATTAGGGCGTTCAAATTAGAGCATGCCTCCATTAAATAAAATGTGGAGATAAAGAGCATGTCTCAATAATAATGAGTGAGTACAACAATCCTCATAGCAACCGATCTTATATTATGAAGAACTTCAATGATCTCTACATGTTACTCTTCACAGAACCCTCCATGAATGATCCCCTTATCCGTGTATTGGAAGATATGGGTGACTATACCATAAATAAACTTGATCAAGACTATTGTTGATACCTTGACAAGATTTGAATCATGGATGAATAAGATGACATTCTTAATTGCATGGCTACTAAGAAGAGCCCCAAAATCAAGAACAAGAAATATATCACTGATTAAAGAACCATCAATCTTTTGAATGCTTCCTATAATATTATATCTATATTTTTTATCATCTAGATGAAAGCAACCACTCAAAGGATAGTTAGATTGGAATAACAAGATAAGTGGCATAAAGGTGAAACCCTTAAGTGGATATACATAATAAAATGTATGAAATAAATAAACCAAGATAAAGACATAATATATACTTGGTGAAATAAGAATGAAGGAACAGAGAAACTCACAATGTTCAAGCAAGGAATACTTAATTCTAAGTGATGAGCACTTAGCTATATTGAGAGGGGGGTGAATCAATATATGATAAAAAAAATTCTCTCTATTTTAATCAAACACAATTAAATAATCAAGTAAGATCCAACAATTTAGAGCATAGAGACAACACATGATTTTACGTGGAAACCCTTGCAATCTGAAAACCAAAAAAAAAAATTTCTTAGATTATATTGTTCTTCTTCTTCTTGTAGGCTCCAACCTAATTTATATATAATTCTTTTATCATGAGCATCAACCCACAGAGACTCCAATCCCCACTTACAGAATCAAAGGCACCAACCTACTAGGGACTCCAATCTCTACACAAATTGAGCTCCAACCTAGAAAGAGGCTCCAACCTCTATTTGATAGGCTTCAACATATTAATTCTTTTATAGTTGATATGAATAACTCCTTCACACAAATTTGATCCAAATCTAAACATTCTCTTCCTTCACAAATCTGGTATTATCATGCACCAATCTTTTTCACAAATCTGATTACAAATATAAATATATACTTGCTCTTGATCTTCTCTAATAATTCTTCATAATATCTTCTCAAAATAAATAATATTTATTCCTCATATTCTACTCCCTCTCTTCACTAAAACTCAGAAATATTCTATTGATTGCTTACTTCTAAATCCACATATCTTCCACTCTTTATATCAACTCAAGGGATACATCATCAATGAATAGATATGTCTTTTACAAACATAATGATTCTTTGAAGAGTCATACCATTTCATAAATTGCACCCTTTGACAATGTAATTTTTGAATTTTAGTAGTAATCGATGCCTTTATTATTTTCCGTAATTACTACTTCTTATAATATAAATCACTACTTTTGTATTTGACTATCTTTACTTCTTCAATATTAATCATTGCCACTCAAACATAATAAACGCTGCCTTTAATAACACTTCTCTTTAATTTTAAATCGTTGCCTATTAGTTAGACTTTATCACTGCCTTATCTTTCTTATCTGAGAATTGTTGCATATAATCTTCTTTTTGGGTGATTAATGATTTTAGAGGGGGCTCATTTGGTGTAACCTCTAGCTAGATAAGAAATTTATTATACTATAAGATAAGAATAATGGATGATTCTGACACTCAATATTTCCTTTACCACTCTAATGAGACTATAAAATTATCTAATCTTTTACCAATGTTGTAAAATCATTCTCATTTATTATTATAGGAGAATTTCCCAACTCTAGGGGCTAAATATAATAGATTATTGATTGAAATAAAATATTTGAATTCTAGTTCAAATTGAGGTGTTAATAATGCCAAGATCTCTAATGAGAATGTTAGTACAAACAATTCACACAAGACGAGGAAGTGCACACTCTACATGTGAGATTAATGAAAACTCATTGAAAGAAAAAGAAATGGCTAAATTGAATTGATTGGGAGTGAGTGTAAAATGTACATAGAGACTTTGCATAAATAGGAAAGGAAGAGGAGGTAGGAAGGTAGAACTCAATGACTAACTATCCCTCCAAATATGGAACACTTATCTAGCTCAAATGACATATGTGCTAGCAAGTGGCAAGCATGCATGCACTAGGTGTCTCAAATGATAGGATACATGCCTCAACCACATAAATGAGATAAAAGCATGAAAAATACTAAGTAAAATTGTGTGAGGGGGAAAATCATAGAGTCTAAATGAGATAAAAGCAATTGAAATAAAATCTAATCTAAATTAAAAAAACTAATTTAGATCTATTCCTACACTCATGAAATGACTTTCTAAGTTATTGAAAACACATAAAGAAATCCTACAATTATCCAAATGAATTCAAAACACAAGAGAGGTTACCATCCCATGTTAGAGTGTGTTCGTGTGATGTCAAATTGTTCATATCACTGCGAAGCCTCCATTGTTGCATGCGAGAAGCTTTGATGCATGTTTTGGTTGATCGGAGATATGTTGAAGCTCTATCAATGGTGATTAGGAATATTGGAAGTACTTTGTTGTGCAAAATGAGTTGATTCTTTGATCTTTTTTTGTGAGGAAAGAGGTTTTTTATATAGAATTTGTAATACAAAATAGACGATCAAGATCGCATAGTAGAATATCTTGATCGATGGTCAAAAGATGTTGAGAGGAAATAGACATGAATAATATTTGCAAAATAGATTACACAATTTGTGTGATTGAAGAAATGTTGTTGAGCAATTTGTGAAATTAATGAAATAGGTTGAGCGATTCATGAAATTGAAGAAATCAATTTGAGCCTCCAATGGGATTGAGGAAATTATGCAAAGTGATTTGTGAGATTGAAGAAATTTGGTGAGGAAATCATGTTGAGAGCAATTTGCTCAAATTTGGTGAGGATTATTCAATTAATTGATTTAATTAATTAATCCTTTTTGGAGTTGAACGTGCAAATCAAGTTTGACTTTTGCAAACAAAGTTGCATTAGTTTGATTTGATTTTTTATGATAGTTTGAATAGTTTATTCAATTATTCAAATTTGGAGGGAAAGTGAGTTAATTAAATTATTATGATTTAATAATTTAATTGACTTAGGGGAATAAATAAAGTGATTTAGTGACGTAATTAAATAATTGGTGTTATTTAATCAATCAGCAGGAATAAAGTGAAGATTGGGACTTTATTAAATAAATGTAATTTATTTAATTGGTCGAAATCGATAAATTGTGAATTAATTAAATAATGTTGTATTATTCAATTAATAGCAAAATTAGGGTTTTAGGACTTTATTAAATAAATAGAATTTATTTAATTAGTCAAAAATGATGAAAAAGTGAACTAATTAAATAATGTCGTATTATTCAATTAATAGGGGAAATTAGGGTTTTGGATGCAATTGATGTGAAATATAGTGGTGTTCAATGATATTGATGTCGATGATGTGAAAACGTCGTTTAGGGTGTGTGATAGGTTTTAGGTCAATTTTACATGTCTACAAAACTAAAGCTAAGTGTGAATTTAGGTCAATACTAGAAAGGTGATATCTTAACTAGATATGTAAAGATACTATTTACACTAACATGAGGTACTTTAACATTTCCTCCATTTTTTCTCAATCATGTAATACCATTAAATTCTCCTCCCAATAACAATTTTTTATTTTATTTTTTTTAAGCGAACAATTTTTTATTATTAAGAGAGTAATTTGAGTAGATATTTCATCCCATATTTTCCTTTATATAGTGGGGCTATTAGGCATGCATAGTTATTGAACACGAAACCAGAGACACCCTTGTGGCAATATTTGAAAGAGAAAACCAACCAATTAGAGAGTTTGGCTACCAATTGTGTTGGAACACAACTATCTAATGAGAGGAGGGTGAATTAGTAGACCAATTAAAATTTTCTTTTAACCCTTGTTATGCAAATTTAAATAAATATGCAGAGATAACACACACCAATACTCATAACACCATATATACGTGGAAAATCCAATACATGGGAAAAACCATGGTGAGAAATGTTGCTAGGATCTATTGTCCTAATCCAACCTCATAATAGAACCTCACTGGTTACAATGTTTAAGGGCACCAACTGTAAGGAGATACTAATCCCCTAATTTAAGAGCACCAACACTAAGGAAGCACCCACTCCTTAATTTGAGCACCAACCTAGGTGTCTGATGGCACCAACTGAGCAGATTTACAAATGAAAGTATGTGGAGCAACAACTCCAATTACATATGATTCAAATGAATCCAATTTTGTATTACAGACTCAATCTGCTACTGCTCAATCTTTGCTTTGCTCTGCAATAATTTCCTCTACTCTCTTCACTCTTCACTTAACACACTATATGCTCATTGAATGCATACACATTACTTCATTCTTCAACACACACCAACCTTATATATTGCATTCTCTAATCTTGGCGTAATCAATCTTAGGGTTTCATATCATTTGATGCCATTCATACTTGATCGACCTCTTCTAGATTTCATGACTATCTGTGCATTAATGAAGTCATCCACTTCTTTCAATCAATCAACAAATATATCACTAGAGTAGTTACAACGATCAATTTCATTTTTTGTGCCATAATCAAATTTGAAAGCTCCACCATTTTTCCACCTAGCCGTTCTCAAAATAAATCTTTAAATATTGGTCATTGATCGTGCCATGATCCATCAATTAATATTTAAATTCCTTGAGTTACTTTAACCAATCAACAATCACCAGGTGTCACTAATCCACATACTTGCGTTGGTCAACACAAGTCAACACAAGCTTCACATGAAATTACTCCTTTATTTTCGGTGACCTTGTCTTTCCTTTCCATTGGGGGTCAGGAGTTGCTAATCTCCCTTACCTTATGCTTGAACTACATTTAAAACCTTAACAAGTTTTCTTTGAAGTTCGAGACTCTTTATAACTATCATCAAGGACAGGTGTCATCTCCCTGCAAGCTTGCACTGACCATCATTGGGTCCCACAATCCTTTCACAAAATGGCGATAATGTGCCACTTGTCCCACGCTTTTAGGTTTTGGATATCATCCTTACCCTTTGCCACCTTCAAACCATTCACAAACCATCACACCAAACACTGAAATGCCTTTGAGAGGTCAGAAGTCGAGGTTCGAGATTCCTTCATACCCTTTGCTTAACCTTAAGTTAAGGTGTAAGCCTTAACTACAACCAGTGAACACCGAAACCTTTTTGGGGTTTGGGTTTTGGGTATCCACCATACACCTTTCTTCGAACATAAAGGTAAGGGTAAGCCAACAATCTAAATCCCCATGTCTGAATCCTTTCGGACTTTACACAAACTTAAAGGTAAAGCGTAAGCCAACAATCTGTTCAGCCCAACGTCCGAATCCTTTTGGACTTAACTTAATTTGAGCTTCCTTTTCTTTGTGCACATAGTAAAGGGTACACTCGAAGTTCGAAACCTTTCGGACTTAGCTCAAAACAACTAAGTCCTTCCTCCTTCAGTAAGCAATATAAGGTAAGCTCGAGGCTCAAAGCCTAAAATTTTGCAACACTTCAAGGATTTCTTTGCAACTCCAACTTTATCATCCTATGATACCTTTTTGACATCAATGATCCACCGATCTCCCTTATTGGATATCATTCAAATATCTTCTTTTGACATCAATGACAATCAAATTGCCAACTAATTGAAGCTACACACACTAAGGATTCCATTGTATGCACGAGAACCCAAGGATCCTACAACATTCAAAGTGACCCGAAGTCAAGAGTGCCAAGAGAAGGACAAAAGTACATAAACTTTTGACTCTAATAGTTTTCTTTCTTGGATGAGAGCCATCTTTATCTTATATAAATAAATTTGGTCTTTAACCAAATTCTTGTAGTAATGGTCATTCAAGCCCGTAACATTCCAAGATAGAAGCTTCATTTCCCTTGACAAGGACACTTCCAAGTTCATTTTGTAACAAAGAAATCCAAAATTTGTTAAGCACTATCTCCAATCTCTTCCAAAATATTTTTCTTTTAATTCTATCTACCTTTGATTTCCTCCCACATAGTTTCTTAGCACTAGATAAAGAGCGGAAGAAGAAGAAAAACTTAGATTTAGAAATCTCATTGAAGTCTTCCAAGACCAATTCAATTCAAACTATCTATAACAAGTCCTCCCTCTTTTTCATCTAAGAGCTAGGTAGAGCTACAAACATGCACCTTAAATTGACAAATTTTAACATTATCCCAAAAATACAATAATAGCATTTAAAGCTTAAACTTACATCTATCTAAATATCCATGTTGGTCAAAAATTCATATTAAAAATTAACAATACATCTTTTTGTAAATTTTTGTATTTACAATTTGTTAACTACTTACATGCTAGAGAACTTAATTCATTTATTCTTAAGAAGAAATCTGTAAATAATAAGCTAACTTTAAGTAGTCTTTAATTTGTAAGTAAAGTTAAATGACTTAGTGTTCACCCAATATCTTTAAACTACTAACAATACTTTGAAACAATTATCCTCCTAAAAAAGCAAAATGTTATCATTAATCTTAGAACCAGTAAACCATATATTTTTGTAATGTTGTTCTTGATGTATTTTTATCATGTTGCCAATCAAACTCATATCCTTGGCATATTTCTTTAGTAAAGAGGAATTAAGAGTCCTTTCCATATAGTAGTCGAGAAAAATTAGCAGCCACGACAGAAACTGAATGAAAAGATGCATTTCTTGGTGTTGAACAATTTAGCCTAATTCGCTTCAACCACTGTAAAAGACTTTACCTTGAGCAGATTTGTTTGCATAACTGAAGCTTGTTCTTGTTCAAAGATTTCTGAATTTGATTGTGTATAATTTTTCGTATCAATGTTTCGGATCACACTCTGTAATCTATCATCAGATTGGAATAAAGAACAAAAGAAAAAATGAATAATTTACAGACGAAACGTTGCATAACATATTCCATGGTTTACAACATTTATGAAACGGAATAAGAGAAACTAACCACAGAAGAATTATTACAATCCAATACAACTGTCATTTAAGAATGAGTTAGAAGTTCGAATCCATGGGCATACCATCGACACTGGCCATATTTGCATAACTCTGCATCTGCTTTTCTTGTTGAGTGGCAATCATCCCATGACTACTGCCAAAAGCTTCGCTTGTTTCTCTCTTATAAACATACAGACATGAAACTAGCAGAAAGAAAAATAGATTCAAGAAGCTGAGAACAGCCAACAATGCATAATAATAGTAAAGCCGAGATGCATTCAGATTGTCTAAAACCCAGCTTGTGTGGCCCTTTTTACCAGTGATATCAGCCACTGAAGTCAGTAGAGAACCGCTCATAAAATTCCCAATGCCAAATGTGCTGGCAAAGAGTGCAGTTCCTATGCTCTGCATGCTCTCAGGTGACTGATCATAGAAAAATTCCAACTTACCCACTTCAAGGAAGGCATCTCTTAATCCCATGAGTATAAATTGAGGAATCAAGATGAAGACTGTGAGGGGTGCTACTGCTTTTGGGTTGCCTTCAAGCCCATGTGTTTTTACTACCCTAATCCTGTGTTGCTCTGTTATTGCTGCAACCACCATAAGTATTACATCAATAATTAGACCAATCCCCATTCTTTGCAAGATAGTTATGCCTCTGGGTTTTCCTGTTATTCTTCTGAAGAGCCTGACAAGGACTCTGTCGTAGATTACGATAGATACCAGCATCGACATGGTAACAAATGCTGTGAGGCAGCCACAGGGGATCTCAAACTGAGGGCCCATGTTCCTCTTTAGTGTATTTCCCTGCTTTATGAAAAGTGTATTTACTTGGGCTACTATGGTGCTTGGTATGAACATGGCAACCCATATTGGGAGTAGTTTTATCATGAGCTTGGTTTCTTCTACTTGAGTCACAGTGCACAGCCTCCATGGACTTGCTGTAGAACCCTTCTTTGTTGCTGCTTTATCCAGGAATCTGAACCAAAAGAAATTTAAGTATTACCATAATCATCATCAATTTGAATTTTAGTATAATTTACAGTATAATCCAGTTTAAACAATACGTGATTTTTTTTAAACTGTAGGAATCTATTGGGTATCCGTCCTCCTATAAACTGCAGTGCGCCTGGTAATCTTTTCATGTGACCGGTGATGCTGGCGCGACACGCCCTCCGATGCCACAAGGATGGTGGGGAGACTAAACCTCATGACCTCTTGCCTACAACAGGATGCTTTAGCCAATCGAGCTAGGTCCACTGCCAGGTCCACTATAGATTTGGATTTGTTTAGATGATTCATGTTTTCTAAGAGATTGATAATTCTGTAAGGAATGATCTTTTGTAACTTGTGTATTCTAGTTAGTTCAACTATCAATGTGAATTATATGTTGGAATAAATTAATTTCTTGTTTTGTCGGTGCAGACCAAAGCCGACAAACCGCGTGGAAGAAGAGGAGCTTTGCACCGGCATGAAGCATTTAAGGAGGGCGTCAGGGATCGTGACCATTGAATAAGTCTTTATAATGTTTTAGATATTTATAACCTTAGATTTTAATGTTTTCATTTAAATCATTCTTTTTCTGAAGTTAAGCCCCTTGAGTTTAGTGGATGGGTCATCTAATGGGTGGCAGGTAAGGTGTTTAATAATTCTGTGGAATGATGCAGACAAGAACATCATGACCATGTCTTAGGGATACATTGTGAATGCCTTATTAGAACTTTTGCAACTTATTTTCATGCGTGGAACATCAATTTGGAATGATATCAATGAAAACATGTTGTAAACACATTAGAGCATATGTATCTACCTCTGCATCACACTTAGACACTAGGCTAATCACTATTCTTCCATATGATGCATTGTTGACTGTATCAATAGATATTATTGCACATCAACTATCTCCAGAGTATTATACAATCTTCAACACACACATTTGTCATCAATGACAGCCTATATTGGGTTGACATCAATGACAACACCTATTTCCAACAATACATAATACAACAGATGAAATAAATAAACCAAGATAAAAGACATAATATATACTTGGTGAAATAAGAATGAAGGAATAAAGAAACTCACAACAAGCAAGGCATACTTAATTCTAAGTGATGAGAACATAGTTATACTAAGAGGGGCGTGAATCAATATATGATAAAAAATTTCTCTCTATTTTAATCAAGCATAATAAAGTACTCAAGTAAGATCCAACAATTTAGAGCATAGAGACAACACACGATTTTACGTGGAAACCCTTGCAAGAGAAAACCACAAAAAATATTGCTTATATATTATGTGGAACTTCTTCTTCTTGTAGGCTCCAACCTACTTTACAAACAAATCTTTTATCATGAACATCAACCCATGGGAGACTCTAGAATCCCCACTTATAAAGGTAGCAACTTACTAAAGACTCCAATCTCTACACAAACTAAGCTCCAACCTAGCAAGAGACTCCAACCTCTATTTGATAGGCTTAAACCTATTAATTCTTCTATGGTTGATATGAATAACTCCTTCACACAAATCTAAACATTCTCTTCCTTCACAACTTTGGTACTATCATGCACCAATATTTCCCACAAATCTTATTACAAATAGAAATATATACTTGCTATTGATCTTCTCTAATAATTCTTCATAATATCTTCTCAAAATAAATCGGATTTATTCTTCATATTATACTCCCTCTCTTCACTAAAACTCAAATATTCTATTGATTGCTTACTTCTAAATCCACATATCTTCCACTCTTTATATCAACTCAAGGGAGACATCATCAACATGAATGAATATATCTTTTACGAACATAAAATGATTCTTCAAAGAGTCATACCACTTCATAAATTACATCCTTTGACATTGTAATTTCTGCCTTTTAGTAGTAATCTATTCCTTTGTTATTTTCCTTAATTAAGCTCTGACTTATATTTTTCTTCCAATATAATTTTTCCTTCTTCATCAAGCTCTGGTAATATTGGAATACTCAAATAAAGTTATAATATAACATGCTTATGTTATAATATGAGCATGTTTTTTAGAATTCACAAAAATAATAAAAAGGCATGTGGATCTCATAATTTAGGACCAACATGATCTATTTTTCTCTACAATCTACACTTTATCTGACATAGAAATGCACTTTTCATGGTGTTGAAAAATATCATTGTTTAATAATTCCACCACTTTTTCTATTTTTTCAATGTAGAAGAACTAAATTGCATGTTTTTAGACTGAGTTTGATAGTATGAACTAATATTTTTATGCTTTGAATATTTGGAATTATAATTATCATGTATTTTATTTGAATTTGATAATAAATTATCATTGTTTTCATATTTTATACTAATTCTATTATATTGATATATAATTGAACAACATACCAAGGAATTTAGCAAAAAACTCAAATTTTGGATGAGTGTGAAGTTGAAAATGAACTAGACAACATCATGCAATTGGAGAAATTGAATCCTAGAGTTTAAGGTGCATTCTCTTTACCGTTGTCCCTTTTATCAATTCCACCTTGTTATTATAGTTCATTTGCTACATATCCTAGTGCCACCTCACTTCATTGCAACCCAATTGTTAACCCTTCCATAGTTCATATCCCTTTTGTGAGGCATAGCTAAAATTATTTGAGTCTTTGATTGTAGAGTCATAACTAATTTTGTTTATTAGAATATTCATTTGATAATATAGTATGAAGATTAGAGGATGAAAATTAACATTAATATTATTTCTTCTTAAGAAGTGTTAATAAACATGAAATATTGATTATGTAATAAGGTTTGTTTGACTTATAAAGTAGTCAGGTAATTAGAGTAATAAGTGAAGTAACGTAAATAATTGTATTTAGTGGTTAGTATGGGGAAATTGTACAGTCCCTATTATTTTGGGTTTTGTTTCCAAGAAATAAGGAGAGAGGAAAAAAAGACGGGAAAGGAGGGATTCAAATGGAGAAAAAGGTGAGGGAAGATAAAATTTGTGGTTCTTGTTAATGTTTTTGGGTGTTTTCAGATTAACAAGGAATTAATTTTTTATTTAATGTGGATATTGACTGCTTGCTCTGTGTGAGCAATTGACTGCTCTGTGTGATCCAAACACAAAGTTCGCTATGTGTGAGCCAAGTGCAGGATTTTCTATGTGTGAGCCAAAGATAAAACTTACTCTATGTGAACTTATGGTTATTGTTGCTCTATGTGAGCTAGATTTATGCTCGGGGTGGTTGGGTGGAGAGCAGTAAGAAAGATTTATTTTTTATTACAACATTCTTTTGTTTTAAAAAAAAAAAGAAAACACACATTTTGTTAATCTTTGCTATCGATTTCATTAGCTGGTATTAGAGTGGACTTTACATATGAAAGGGATTTACATATGAAATTCTTGAGTTATGTGTTTTGTACTGTTATCGAGCTCTACTTGCAGTAATGCAAGCCGACACCTGTAGAATTTATAGGCAGTTTCAGAATGGGAAACTAAAAAATGAAAATAAAACGTTGATTGGTATCAAGAGAAAGTTAAGCATGAAACATTTACCTGGATCAAGAAAGGTATGCTTGCCTCGGCTCTTCATTTTAATACTATAGCTGGTTCGGACGGTTATCGTATTTTCATTCTCATAACCGTTTAATATCTATGTGAAAAATTTACCTTGTTTATGCTATATGACTAATTGTTATTGTAGTTTAGATAATTTGTTACATTTAGTTAATGCAATTTTGGAGTGGGCATTACACCTTCTCTTTCTAATAATTTTGATGTTGTAACTATTTTTTTAATTCTCATGGATTTTTTATCATTACGCTCACTTAGTCAAGCTTATATCAATCAACATCATAAAATTACATGTCAACTACAAAAGTGAAGCTCTAATGATACATTATTATAACTAAATAAAATGATGATAGTTCTATTGATTAGAATTTGATCTAAAGTAAATCAAAATATATCATCATAAAAATTGAAGCACAAAGAAAATATAATGGCAATCACTATTGGTTTTGAACTAGAGTAACCCTTAACCCCAAACATATCCATGAAGAAGAAAACAAGTGAACAAAGTCTCCACACTATAAATCCCAAGGATGATATGACCTCATTACACTCTATGGATGATTTACCATTTGATCTTCCCAACCCTAATCCCACCTCTATTACAACTCCCTTGAAAAAACTAAATTTCCACATTCTAAAATGACCTATCTACACATTGTGACACTATTATTCACTCCAATGATGAGTAAAAACTCAAAAATGATGTCTAATAGACCAATATTACAAGGGAGAGCATTAATGTATGCTCTAATATATGACTCAATCAAAAAGGTAGGATTGTATCCTTTTATCTTCCTTATGATATCATAGAGATTATTTTTAGACTATAAAGCTCCCTCTATTATTTATTTATTTCTTAAAGGTTCCATTAGTGAAAGCCTTCTATAAATGGGGCCATTTACATTGGGAAAGAAAAGAGTGGGTAATAAAAAAGACTAGGGGACTAAGAAATTGGTATATCTCTTGTACCTTAATTGATCACAATCATGCTCAAGTGGCTTTGCATTATGGTTGAATGGTGATTTGTAAAAAATCTAGTTATTTGAAAGTCTAGGACTTTAACTTTCACCCATTTTGGACCTCTAAGTACCCAACATGGATTGAGTTTCCTTTCATTCACCTATCCTTTTGTTTGTTTCTCCATGATATTACTAGTTATTTAAGGCACAGAATATGGTGCAAAAATAATAATGATAATTTTTCCAATCTTAGCTTAGGACTTATGTTGTAATGGATTTCACTCAAACCCAAATTGAGTCTATCAATATTTTTAGACTATATTTTGGAGTCAACTAAGACATCAATTATCTTTATAATTCTAATGATTACTTCTACTATTATCATGAAGGTCAACTAATTTTATATTTACCTTTTCAAAGACCTCATTTCTATCCTTGTCCTCTAATATTTCTAAATCCTTCCCTTCAACGTCAATGCATGTCTCTAAGAAATATCCTTTGTAGACTTTATAAAACCTTTTTCCAACCCCGAATTATCTACATCATTCTTAGTAAAATCAATTATAAATATTTAATAGCATGTGCCTCACACTAAGGATCTCATCAAATTCTTGGATGCCTAAAAAGTAGGGTGTTCAAATTAGAGCATGCCTCCATTAAATAAAATATGGAGATAAAGAGCACATCTCAATAACAATGAGTGAGTACAACCTTCCTCATAGGAACCAATCGTATATTATGAGGACCTTAAATTATCAATACATGTTACTCTTCATAGAACCCTCTGTGAATGACCCCCTTATTCATGTATTGGAAGATATTATGGGTGACTATATCATAAATAAACTTGATCAAGACTATTGTTGATACCTTGGCAAGATTTAAATGATGGATGAATAAGATGACATTCTTAATTGCATGCCTGCTAAGAAGAGACCCAAAATCAAGAACATGAAATATATAATGGTGCTTAAAGAACCATCACTCTTTTGAATGCTTCTTATAGTATTAAATATCTAAATTCTTGATCCTCTAGATGAAAGCAACCAATCAAGGGATAGTTAGATTAGACTAACAAGATAAGTGGCATAAATTTGGAACCCCTAAGAGGATATACATAATACAACATATGAAAGAAATAAGCCGAGATAAAAGACGTAATATATAAGGTGAAATAAGAATGAAGGAATAGAGAAACTCACAACAAGCAAGGCATAATTAATTCTAAGTGATGGGAACTTAGTTATACTGAGAGGGGGGGTGAATCAATATATGATAACACTTTTCAAGTTCTCTATTTTAATCAAACTCAATAAAATACTCAAGTAAGATCTAGCAATTTAGAGCATAGAGACAACACACAATTTTACATTGAAACCCTTACAAGAGAAAACCATAGAAAAATATTGCTTATAGGTTCCAATCTACTTTACATACAATTATTTTATTGTGAGCATCAACCCATGAGAGACTCCAATCCCCACTTATAGAATCAATGGCACCAACCTACTAGAGATTCCAATCTCTACACAAATTGAGCTCCAACCTAGCAAGAGGCTCCAACCTCTATTTGATAGGCTTCAACCTATTAATTCTTCTATGGTTGATATGAATAACGCCTTCACACAAATCTGATCCAAATCTAAACATTTTCTTCATTCATAAGTCTTGTATTATCATGCACCAATCTTTCTCACAAACTTGATTACAAATATAAATATATACTTGCTCTTGATCTTATCTAATAATTCTTCATAATATCTTCTCAAAATATATCAAATTTATTCTTCATATTCTACTCCCTCTCTTCACTAAAACTCAGAAATATTCTATTGAATGCTTACTTCTAAATCCACATATCTTCTACTCTTTATATCAACTCAAGGGAGAAATCATCAATGAATGGATATGTCTTTTACAAACATAAAATGATTCTTCAAAGAGTCATACCACTTCATAAATTGTAGCCTTTCACAATGTAATTTCTTCCTTTTAGTACTAATCAATGCCTTTGTTATTTTCCTTAATTACTACTTCTTATAATTAATATAAACCACTGCTTTTGTATTTGACTATCATTACTTCTTCAATATTAATTGCTTCCAATAAACATAATAAACACTACCTTTAATAGCACTTCTCTTTAATTTTATCACTACCTATTAGTTAGACTTTATCACTTCCTTATCTTTCACATCTGAGAATTTTTGCATATAACCTTCTTTTTGGGTGATTAATGATTTTAGAGGGGGCTCATTTGGTGTAACCTCTAGCTAGATAAGAAATTGAGTATATTGTAATATAAGAAGAATGGATGATTCTAACAGTCAATATTTCCTTTACCACTCTAATGAGACTATAAAATTATCTAATCTTTTAGCAATGTTGTAAAACCCTTCTCATTTATTATTCTAGGATAATTTCCCAACTCTAGGAGCTAAATCCAATAGATTATTGATTGCAATGAAATCTTTGAATTCTAGTTCAAATTGAGGTGTTAATGTTGCCAAGATCTCTAATAAGAATGCTAGTATCAACAATCCACACAAGACAAGCAAGTGCATATTCTACTTGTGAGATTAAAGAAAACACACAAAAGATAAAGCAATGGCTAAATTGAATTGATTAGGAGTGAGTGTAAAATATACATAGAGAATTTGCATAAATAGGCAAGGAAGAGGAGGTAGGAAGAGAGAACACAATAACTAACTGTCCCTCCAAAGATGGAACACTTATCTAGCTCAAATGACATATGAGCTAGCAAGTGGCAAGCATGCATGTACTAGGTGTCTCAAATGATGAGGAAACATGTCTCAACCACATAAATGAGACAAAATCATAAAAAATACTAAGTAAACTTAAGCTAAGTGTGAATAGGTCAATACTAGAAAGGTGATATCTTAACTAGATATGTAAAGACACTATTTACACTAACATGAGGTACTTTACCATTTCCTCCATTTTTTCTCAAGCATGTAATGCCCTTAAATTCTCCTCCCAATCACAATTTTTTATTGTTAAGAGAGTAATTTAAGTAGATATTTCCTCCCATATTTTCCTCTATATAGTGGGGCTATTAGGCACATAGTTATTGAGCACGAAACCAAAGACACCGTCATGACAATATTTGAAAGAGAAAACCAACAAATTAGAGAGTTTGACTACTAATTGAAGTTGCAAACACTAAGGGTTCCATTGTATATGTGAGAATCCCAAGAATCCTACAACATTCAAGGTGACCAGAAGTCAAGAGTGCCAAGAGGACAAAAGTACATAAACTTTTGACTCCAATATTTTTCTTTCTCGGATGAGAGCCAAATAAAGTTGGTCTTTAACCAAATTCTTGTAGTAGGGTCATTCAAGCCCCTAACATTCCAAGATAGAAGCTTTATTTCCCTTGAGGAGGACACTTCCGATTTCATCGTGTAACAAAGAAATCCATAATTTATTAAGCACTAGCTCCAATCTCTTCCAAAATATTTCTTTTAATTCTATCTACCTTTGATTTCCTCCCACATCTTTTCTTAGCACTAGATAAAGAGTGGAAGAAGGAAAATAAAAAATATTTAGAAATCTCATTGAAGTCTTCCAAGACCAATTCAATTTCAAACTACCTAGAACAAGTCCTCCCTCTTTTTCATCATCTGAGAGCTAGGTAGAGCTACAAATGTGCACCTTAAATTGTCAAATTTTAACATTATCCCAAAAATGCAATAATAGCATTTAAAGCTTAAACCTACATCTATCTAAATATCCAAGCTGGTCAAAAAACCATATTAAAAATTAGCAATACATTTTTTTTGTAGATTTTTGTATTTATAATTTGTTAACTACTTACATGCTAGAGAACTTAATTCATTTGTTCTTAAGAAAACAACTATAAACAATAAGCTAACTTTAAGTAGTCTTTAATTTGTAAGTAAAGTTAAATGACTTAGCGAATCTATCAAAATAAATACATACCTCTCAATCCTTGACACTAAAATGAAAGAAGTTAATAATATATTTACCCAATATCTATAAACTACCAACAATACTTCAAAACAATTATCCTCCTGCTTTGTATTGCTCTTTTTGGGATTGAATAAATTTTTACCCCTCTTTTAGATAGAATTTATCCTCCTAAAAAAAATGTTATCCTTAATCTTAGAACCTAAGTAAACCATATATTTTTGTAATGTTGTTCTTGATGCATTTTTATCATGTTGCCAATCAAACTCCCATCCTTGGCATATTTCTTTAGTAAAGTGGAATTGAGAGTCCTCTCCATATAGTATCCAGAAAAATTAGCAGTCACGACAGAGACTTAATGTAAAGATGTATTTCTTGGTGTTGTATAATTTAGTCTAATTCGCTTCAACCACTGCAAAAGACTTTCTCTTGAGCAGAATTGTTTGCATAACTGAAGTTTGTTCTTGTTCAAAGATTTCTGAATTGATTGTGTATAATTTTTTGTATCAATATTTCGGATCACATTTTGTGATCCATCATCAGATTGAAATGAACAAAAGAAAAAATAAGTAATTCACAGACCAAATGTTGCATAACATATTCCATGATTTAAACATTGCCTAACATATTCCATGGTTTACAACATTTATGAAACGGAATAAGAGAAACTAAGTAACACAGAAGAATTATTACAATCCAATACAACTGTCATTTAAGAATGGGTTAGAAGTTCGAATCCATGGGCGTACCATCGACACTGGCCATATCTGTATAACTCTGCAGCTGCTTTTCTTGTTGAGTTGCATTTATCCCATGACTACTGCCAAAAGCTTCGCTTGTTTCTCTCTTATAAACATACAGACATGAAACTAGCAGAAAGAAAAATAGATTCAAGAAGCTGAGAACAGCCAACAATGCATAATAATAGTAAAGCCGAGATGCATTCAGATTGTCTAAAACCCAGCTTGTGTGGCCCTTTTCACCAGTGATATCAGCCACTGAAGTCAGTAGAGAACCGCTGATAAAATTCCCAATGCCAAATGTGCTGGCAAAGAGTGCAGTTCCTATGCTCTGCATGCTCTCAGGTGACTGATCATAGAAAAATTCCAACTTACCCACTTCAAGGAAGGCATCTCTTAATCCCATGAGTATGAACTGAGGAATCAAGATGAACACTGTGAGGGGTGCTACTGCTTTTGGGTTGCCATCAAGCCCATGTGTTTTCACAACCCTAATCCTTTGTTGCTCTGTTATTGCTGCAACCGCCATAAGTATTACATCAATAACTAGACCAATCCCCATTCTTTGCAAGATAGTTATGCCTCTGGGTTTTCCTGTAATTCTTTTGAAGAGCTTGACAAGGACTCTGTCGTAGATTACGATAGATACCAGCATAGAAATGGTGACAAATGCTGTGAGGCAGCCAGAGGGGATTTCAAAGTGGGGGCCCATGTTCCTCTTCAGTGTATTTCCCTGCTTTATGAAAAGTGTATTTACTTGGGCTACCATGGTGCTTGGTATGAACATGGCAACCCATATTGGGAGTAGTTTTATCATGAGCTTGGTTTCTTCTACTTGAGTCACAGCGCACAGCCTCCATGGACTTGCTGTAGAACCCTTCTTTGTTGCTGCTTTATCCAGGAATCTGAACCAAAAGAAATTTAAGTATTACCATAATCATCATCAATTTGATTTGAATTTTAGTATTTACAGTATAATCCAGTTTAAACAATACGTGATTTTTTTTAAACTGCAGAAATCTATTGGGTATCCGTCGCCCTATAAACTGCAGTGCGCCTGGTAATCTTTCCATGTAACCGGTGATGCTGGCGCGACGCCCTCCGATACCACGAGGATGGTGGGGAGACTAAACCTCGTGGCCTCTTGCGTACAACAGGATGCTTTAGCCAATCGAACTAGGTCCACTGCCCCAGTACGTGATAAATTTTGATTTGTTTAGATGATTCATGTTTTCAAGAGATTAATAATTCTGTAAGGAATGATCTTTTGTAACTTGGATTGTAATCTAGTTAGTTCAACCATCAATGTGAATTATATGTTAGAATAAATTAATTTCTTGTTTTGTCGGTGCAGACCAAAGCCGACAAACCGCGTGGAAGAAGAGGAGCTTTGCACCGGCACGAGGCATTTAAGGAGGGCGTCAGGGATCGTGACCATTGAATAAATCTTTATAATGTTTTAGATATTTATAACCTAAGATTTTAATGTTTTCATTTAAATCATTCTTTTTCTGAAGTTAAGCCCCTTGAGTTTAGTGGATGGGTCATCTAATGGGTGGCAGGTAAGGTGTTTAATACCTCGCTATGTGTGAGTATTGGAAATTTTTTCCGAGTTGTTGAAGGTTTAAATATGTTTGGTGAATTTTATTTAAAAAAATAAAAATTGTGTAATGTCGTGTAGTTGTGAAGTATAATGTTAATGGTTGAAGTTTATTATTTTGTAGTTACAATGAAATCACTGTGATTTTATATTTATGTTTGTGTTAGTTCTTTATTTTTATCATTTTGTGTATACTATATTGAAAAGTAGAAGATAAGGGTAATAGACTAACAAGAATAAGGGATTAGCACAAGTAAGAATATGCAAACTAAAATATTAAGAACAAGATTCCAAAATTCAAATAAATTTATTAGAGGTGACTTCTAGGATAAATAGATATCTTTTTGTAAGATATATCTTAATAAATAAATGATATCCCTTATGCAAATACACTAGGATTTGAACACAATGTCTCAAATCTCTAAAATTACAATAACATGTCATCACACCACACATAAATTTACATCATCTATTAATTTTATTTATACTTCAATCTAAAGTGCATTCACTATAATTGTGAGGAAAATTGGTTTTTATTTTAAATGGCTACTAGTCTTAACAACCTAACAATTGCTTTTTGAATTATAGACTTGGATGCACAAGAAAATGGCACTACCGAAGTGACCTCAAAAGTTTATTTAAAAGTAGTGCACAAGGTAAGTCCTCTACTCCCAATGTTGTGTTACCACTCCATGACTTTGATAAGATATTTTATCGGAAGAATCCCCTCTAAAAGCATGCTAAAAAGTTTGTCAATTCTATTTGGGTCCTTCATGGGGTCTACATGGAGACTATTCAAAACCTCATGAAATGTTTTCTCCTTTTTCATTTTTCTCAAGTGAAAATTTTCAAGGTTGTGTTTGAGCATGGTCCTTGATATATTCACAATTATTTATTGTTTTTCTCTCCTTGTACTCATTTTTTCTTGGCATACCCTCTAATTACAAGTCTGGGTAGATTTTCTTTGTCTTCCTTTGCCTCTATGGCCTTTTCTTAATTGTATTGTAATATTTTTAGGTTACGTGGTCTATGTTGAGCATTGATATATTTTGTTTGCTCATCCTTAGAAATGGGCTTGTGTTGAGATCAAACTACTTAAGGACCTTAAAGACAATGTTGACATAAAGATCAGTGGCAATGATTCACCCAAAGAGTCTTGTACCTAAACTTTCCCAATACATTCTAGAGGTGTCAATCCTCCCAACATAAAATAAAGGATTGTCCCTTTATTATCTAGAATCTCAAACCTTTTGGGAATGCTTCTAAAAAAATGAGTATGGAAGGACCACAATTGGGAGTAGGAAGAATAATCACAATTATGGAGAGAAGGATCCAATTTTTGTTGGGACAAAATCAAATTGATGGTCCTTAGATTTCAAATGCTATCAATAACAAGGTGAAGAAGGTTATCTCATCACAGTCTATTTTTTAATTCTCCAAAGAGGTGAGAAAACCTCAATTCAATAGAATTTTTTTATCTATCAATGATTTATATTTTCAAACTACTATATAGGTAGTGTCTCCAATTTCTCCAACATCTCTTGTATCTCCCTAATTGACTATTAGGATGCCTCATAATCTAGGTCTTAAGGTGGAGGAAGGTGAATATGTGCTAGATAAATGCCACTTTCATGGCCCAACAATCCCAATCTAGTTGGGAAGTTTTAAACTTTTGAAAGACTAAAAAAAAGTTGAGAAATAACTATGAAACTCTTGATGAGCTTAATAGCAATGAAATGTCACTTGACTTCCATCTTCTTTGAACTTATTTCATGGAATGTTTAGTCTAATAGGCCCCACAAAAAACTAAATTGTGCATGCTATACAACAACAAAAGTCTCAATATTCTTTGTTTACAAGAGTTGAAGATTTCAAGGTTTTTTTGTTTTTAGTTGTTTGTTGTTTCATATAACCTTCTACCTATTTTTTCATAGTAATAATGAGCTTGGCTATGATGGTGATACTATTTTCATTTATTTTATATGACAACAAATCTAGTTGATCAAAGCTATGACCACACTTGTCATGTCTATGTACACTTTTTAATATTAATAACCACTTTCTTTGGTTTATCAATGTGTATGCTTTCAATTACATTCTAGACCAACCATCTCTTGGGTTGTATGTGAGGATTTTATTATGGTTATCTTTTAATAAATGTGGCAAGCTTCACATTTAATAGATAGTTGACAACTTAAAAACTTGGTACTATATGCACAATAAATTGCGACCTTTTGATCTCAATAGTATGAACTGTATCTCATATTTTGATGTATTTCATTTAATACTCAGACTCACCTAAATTTTAGGAGGTGGTGTCATTCCATCCACTTTTTAATATGATCTAATATAATGTTAGAAAAAATAACCATTAAATTTATAATTCTATACATATCACCAAAAATTATATAAATTATAATCTAACCTATTTCACTTTATAATTAAATATTCTAGGACCCCACCCTTATACAAGAAACAAAGTAAATACAATATAGAAATCCAAGAATTCAATCCATACGACAAGAAGCAGCTAAGCGCACAAGACTCCAATAAACAAACCAACCAAACAAAACTCTCGCCAGCAAAAGACTAAGAACCCATCTTACAAATATGCTAAAAATGGCATTTTACTTAATTTAAATGTCCCAAATGCCAACAACTAATTCAGAGGATTATATCACAGCAGAAAGAAACCTCGTTATAGCCATTAGCCTTAACTAAGATAGAAAGAATTAGTCTGTTACTCACCTCAAGATCGGAGTTTTAGAAATGGGGAATCTTCCTTTGGCAAGATAGGCTTTGGGCTCCAATTCGTAAAGCTCTGCTGCATCAGCAGGTACCTGCACTCGCCATTTACGAACTGCTGCAACTATTACCTGAGCAATTCGACCAAAAGGATTCCCTTTCTGAACTTTATGTCTGTAAAACGGAGTACCCACTAAGAAAATACCCACTGATATAATCAAGCCAAGAGTAGGAACTGCATATCCCACAGTGAAGTTAACATCTTCCTGAATGTATATCAGAAAAGTATTTGCAAACAGTGCTCCAAAAAACACACTGAACATCCACCAATTGAAGAAGGAGGCCTTTTGAACCTTCTCTTTGGGGTCAAACTCATCAAATTGATCTGCACCAATGGTGGAAATATTGGGCTTTGTGCCGCCTGTGCCCAAAGCAAGAACATACAATGCAAAATAGAAAATTCCAACCTGAAATGTAGAGGCCATTGGACACACTGTCGCATCTTTAGCACATTTTGGTGGTTTCAGAGATGGCACTGAGACAGCCAATGTCAAAATAACCATTCCCTGCACACAATATACCAGTATTAGAAACCTAATCTCCCTACATAAAAATATGTGGTAGAGATAGAGAAAAGATGCAGACCACTATATAAATGAAGGAAAATATAGTGAAGGTCCAGTAGCGTCCCCAGTGGGTGTCTGCAATGTATGCACCAAGTATAGGAGTGATCCAAATGGCACCACTCCAATTGTTTACATTCCTTGCAGAAATCACTGTGCCCTCATGCAACATATTGGTTAAGTAATTCACTAGGTTAAAGGCAATTCCAAAGAAGGCCATCCTTTCAAATATTTCATAGCCTGCATAAGCACCAATCCAATCAGTAATCTACAGTACATATATACAACTTTGAAACAGTCTATAAAAATCATTATATTATGTAATGATTCATTGGGTTTCAGTCGAAACAGTCTATAAAAACACCACATATTTAAAGATCATTTTTTTTTTACCAACAAGAAATGAGCAGGCTGTCCATCCTCCAGTTTTGGATCTGAGAACAGGCCTGCCCTTCAAATCAACAGAGCCATCCATGGTGAATCTCTCCTGAGATTCCATACGACCACTTTCTGTAACTACCTCGGCAGCCATTATTCTTTCTGTATGAATTTTTTTTCCAGAGAAGTATTATGACAGTTGAATAATTAGTGCCAGAATTGTCAGTATGACTATTAGCTGAATCAACTACATAGTGATGTAATTCTAGTCCAAGGGGAAACCGTAAATGCTTTGTTCAATTAATTGCAGTATTCTATACTTATAATTGCTCCATAACCCAAACGGCCTAGGACTGTTTGAGGAATTTGCTTGCTAGAACTAAATAATTATGTGGGTGTATGATATTGATTTGAAGTTTGGATTTTTGTGTGTGTTTTTTTAGACAGCATGAATCAGGCAGTCTTATAAACTGTAGTATGATCGGTAAATTTTTTTCACCACTGACGCTGATGTGACACGCCCTTCTGGACATTGTATCATGTATTCATTTAATCTAGAGATATTTTCATTTCTGAAAAAGGGAGCAGATTCCAATTGACTGCTTTTTTGGCACTGAGTAAGCTGTCTTATTTTTCAGAGTAGAGTTTCATGAGGGGAAGGTATATTCTAGGATAAATTAGAATCTTGTACAAGAAAATAGAAGTTTCAACTTTTTAAATTTTCATTTTAAAGATAAGGTTTTATAAAATTGTAATACAAAATATCTTTTTTAAATAGAAGATTCTATGAAAAGAAGAAAATTATGTCCTTGCTTTTTATGTTTTAGATTTAAGAGGGTGTCTTAAGAATAGAGTTGAAAGTTTCTTTTAAAATAGGAGATTCTATGAAAAAAAGAAAATTAGAATCATGTGAAAAAATAAGTCCTTATTTTTCATGTTTTAGATTTAAGAGGGTGTTTTTAGAGTAGAGTTGGAAGTTTCTTCCATTAATTCTCTAAAATTTCCTTGTCATGTTATTCATCTTTAATTTTTTACATTTTTAGATTTAGCATTCCTAATTGCTAAAAAAATAATCATGAGACCACTAACATCCTTACATTTTGAAACATAAAGTTTTAAGCATTACCATTATTACCAAGTATATGGGATCACTTGCATATGAAAGCTCATAAAAATCCTTAGCAACACCCATTGGGATACTTTAGGAAGCTCCCCACCATGAGTCTACCATGGGTGATCCCACATAAGTGGTTTACACTTTTGTGGAGAAAGGAAAAATAGGTTTTTTGTGTTTGCACAAAATGAAGGGGTTCGATCGAACCTAATGGTTCACTCAAACCATTTAATGGGTTTGAGCGAACCAACTGTTCGCTCGAACCCCACTCATTAATGAGTTAAAATAATAAAATAAGGGGGTTCGATCGAACCCCCTGATTAGGGATTTAAAAAAGAAAATGACTGTTAGTCATTTTTACATGTGAACAGTGCGACAAATATTTGAAGCATGTGAATGGGCAAATTGTTGGGCGAACAAACGGGCCACCTTCTTGAAGCCTCCACAGTATATCACCCTCCAAGGCATCATCCAAGGTTGGTTACATGTTGTGAATTGCATTTGATTAACATTCAAAAACTGTGAATTGTATTTGGTTAAACATTGAAAAATTGTGATATATACCCTAAATATAGAGAAATCAATTCCATGAGGCCAAATTTTGTGTAAAGTTTTAAACTTTCAAAAAATTTGATACAATAATTTGTTTATAGTTTCAAACAATAAAAAACAATGATATATACAATGTTCCAAAGCTTCCATTTTGGCCCAAATAGGGCAAAGGTTGTGGAATTTGGCTTTACAACGTCAATTACATTTGCTTGAAAGTTTCTAAAGCCTTTTCAACAAACCCATTTACATTCAAACATAAATTGGCTTTACAGCTGCCAATTGCATTTGTTCTATAATTTAAATGCTTTGATGGATGTCCATACCCTATTCCAAAACCCTCATTTTTGCACAGGCAATGAGAATGATAACAAATATAAAACATATAATCTATTTTCAACACCTCTTCTGTGTTTGCTTTAAAATTTCTAAAATATTTGAACAACAAATCCATTTTGTGAATATCTTGCACAAGGCATTCCATGAGAACACATTTCTTGGAGGCATTCTGTCAAACAGTTCAAACATTGAGATTGAAGTTTTTTTGATATAAAACCTTTAATTTATAATCTGTAATATTATCATATATAATTTTCATGAGACATTGAGATTGAAGTTTTTTTATATAAAACCTTTAATTTATATGGGAAATTTACATCCTCTACATGAATTCCTTTCTTACTCTTCACAAATATTTCTATCCATTCACCTAGTCTATGGGGTAGAGAATTTAAATAATGTCTCTTCAATTACATCATTTTGTAATTTGGTGGCCAAAAATAATTTTGAAAAACTAAAATTATACCTATAAATAAAGATAAATTTATGAGCTTTAGATTGCATAATAAAGCTTTCACTTCTCTAAATTTATTGTCTCTATATATATACAAAGTTGAAAAACTAAAGCATACTTAAGTTAAGATTATCCTAACTCTACAATATTTTTTTTCCCATATCTTCAACTTGACCATTTCATTATCTTTAATAATAGGACCTTTTTCTTCAAGTTCTTCCCACCAATGCACTTGAGTTTTTTAGAACAATCTTACTACATAACAAACTTTTGAGAATTTATCTAGGTTGGCCTAGATTCAAACAAGTTTTTCAAATGATCATACCACATGTATAGTTAGCATCATAGGTATCTACTATTTTTTCAATGGTTAGGATGAAACCATTTCTTGAATTAGGTCTCATTTGTTCTAGATGGATATTTTCAAGGGATTCTTTCATTGTCTCATCAAATCCATCATCTACTATCCTAACATGAATTTCTCAATCTTCTATGTCAAGTTCATTTTCACTTAACTCTATATGATCATGGTTATTGGTTATTGATCAATGTGGCTATCATTGTTTAAGGATTTTGAATGGTTATTGGTTTTGGAGTCTTAATTTTAATAAATATTAATTAGATTTAGTATCATATTTAGAAGTTGTTTTTTCTTATTATATATTTTTTAGCATATATAAATGTATGGCTGGATTAGTGAGATGTTTATAACAAGTATACAATATGAAGTAAAGTTATTCTAGATTGATTCTTAATAAATTAGGAATAATGATTAAATTTATAGTTTTATAGAATCTATAGGTATAAATAGTTTGATGGTAGAAACTTTATATATACATATAAAAATATGATAAATGTGTAATTATTTTGCTTTCCAATCTATAAATTTGTGATGTGCTTGGCTATATAATTGAGATGATTCACTCATAGCAATGATAAAAATGTAGTAGCAAAAAAATATTTTTGAGACATTGCTACCATTCTACATAACTCTCATGGAAATAAGAATATTATTTTATTTTAACTAAATATTGTGTGTACTCTATCTTAAATTACTAATTAATTTTGAATTATATACTTATAAAAAAATATTAAGCATCTTCTGTAACATTTAAGAAAAATTTACAAATATGGAACTCATATGAGAAATTGACTAAGACAACTCTATGTGAGAATTAAAATGAGAATAGTATATACCTTCTTTCAAGAATTAACATTAGATTAATACTTAGCTCATATTGTATAATCATACTAGAAACCAACAATGGAAGATTGAGAGTCTCAACTAAGAATTACACCTTATAAATCACATTCATACTAGAAGCCAACAACTAAAGACCAAATTTCATATTTAATAGAGTGCATGTGTTATATTTCATATTTCATGTGTTAAAATTCATGAAATGGAATATTTGGAATAAGTGTGTAAGCCATTTGTAACTAAATTCAAGCATCAAATTAATGGAAAAAGGTAAATATTAATAACTAAAAGAAGGATCCAAACCATAAAGGAAAAAAAAATATTAACTTAAAACCTCAACATGTCAACACAAGAGTTGAGATAAAATTAGACAAAATGTTAGTAGGAGGAAAGATCAAAAAAATTGAAGATACCCATGGTAGATGAGACCAAACAAAGAAATCACATTTTCCTCATCTGTGATACCTAATAATCCATACAAATGATCTTATTCCAGGTGAAATATGGGTTTTCAATATAATGTGAAAGAATATCACCTTAGTAGTTTTCGACATCTTTATTCTTGTCGTAAGTCACAAATTCACAAAATCACAAAATTTCTCAAAAAGTTGATAATTTAGGTAATTGATAGTTGATTTGAGATGTGGCCTCATTATATTCACTAAAACTTAAATTATGCAATCAATTGAATCATTCAATTAGGTGAAAGAGAAGGGTAAATTAATGTTTATTCAATTTTCAATTTTTAAAAGTTTAGTATTTTGATTAATCACTTATTCAATTTATATTGGTGGAAGATTTGAGGTAATAGAAAAAATATGTACAAAGATTAAATCTTCATTTTCTCCTATTTTTTCATTATTTCTTTCTTTTTGTACTAGGGTTAAATCTTCATCTAGGTTTGTTGTGTACTTATAAGAAACTTTATTCCTTAGTATCATGTTCTTGTACATTGTATGGTAACTTTCATGATAAATATTATGTGCATGTCCCTTCCTCCTATCAAATTTTTTTTATGGATATGAGGAAGTTTATTTCTAATTTTTTGGTTTCCTCATCAAAATATTGCTTCAATAATTTAGAAATTATATTTACAAGCTTATCATCTCTCTCATTTTCTTCTCTTATTTGTACTCTATCTTATTCTCTATGATCTATCTTTCTTTATTTGATAATTCTTTTACTACTTGTGCCTAAGACTTGGCTTGTCAATTTGATCTTCTATCTAATTGTATTTTTCCTCCATGTTTTGATTGTAGGATAGATCTCTTTATAGTGAATATCTTCCTTCTATAATATTTAATTTAATTTCCTCTACTATTTTAAGTGGTCAAGATCTTATTTTGTCATGATCAACTCATGGAGCCCATTTTCCACAATATTTTGCAAGTTATTTACTTTCTCATTAATTATTTTAATCTCTTAATAGTTTTTAGTTGGATTTTTTAATTTCATTCATCTTTAATTCCTCATGTTATTCCTATTGGACTCATGTTATCCCTTGATTTTATAGCTTCAAGCCTCTATTTTATAACCATTAGTTCATTTATACATAGTCTTGGTGGCCAAAATAGTGGTGTTGATATGGGGCTATTAAGTTCTTGCTTTCTTGGATTCATAGTATGATTCCCTATACCACCATACACAAATCCCTCAACTAGAATATTCCATATGTGTAAATTTTCCATTACTTCATCAAGAGCCAAACCAATAATTGTGATTTCTACATTTTATTCCTGAAAAATCTTATTCAACTTATTTACTTCCCCTAAAACATCAACAGGCATATACAAAATTCTATTTTTCCACAAAGTTAAGATCATTGGCATAAGTTTCACAAGCCTTATTATGACTGTTGTCAATCATATTGCACCCAAACGCTTGAATGATTAAATTTAACAATCTGTTGAAACATTGGATCAAACTCAAGTTGTGGGTGACCTGTAATGAGATTGAACCTTCAGATTCTAGGCCGGCTTCCTATATGATGGTCAATTTGATACTTGAATAATTTAATCTGAGAAAAGGGTAAGAAACTTAATCTAATGTAATACTAGAAAAGCTAGACTGTGGTGATGCACCTATTTGATTTAAGAAAACAGACTAACTCACAACTGATTCATCATGAAGCTTACTTTAACAACTCAGATTGAATAATTTAACTGCATTAATGATTCACAAATAGGCCTGATAATTCATTCTTTATGAAGGAAGAACTTATTTTCACAACTTAAAGATATGGATATACTTGAGACACAATTTATGACCTGCAACTAAGATTGTTTCTTCATGTACATGCATTCACAAATGTTTGACAAAAATTTAAAGGTTCTGATATCAAACATATTAAACTTGTATCCAAAAAAAATCACAAAATAAGACACCTGAATCTAAGAAGGATAATTTTTAACTGGCAATGACAAATGAAGGAACGCTCTACAAATGATACTCCAAGATAACTTGTAAAGACTGCTACAATATCTATTAAATTTTGAAAAGCTGAGTTACAAGAAAATTCACTTTTGCAAAATGAAAAAGTTGAATAACAAGAACTAGCGGAAAAAAGATAATTTTTTTCCAATATATACAATGAGAATGCACTTCAAAGTGCATGAACATGTAACTGAAAGTCAATTTCAATGAGATGATAATTCCAAGGTGAAATCCAAGCAGAAACAAAAATCCCTGAAAAGAAGGTTCAAACTCATGCAAAAATGAGTGAACTCAAACTTGAACTGGCAGTCATAAAGCATGCAACTGATCTGCAACTCAAACTGAATTGGAAATCCCTAAAAAGGTGAGCTAAAGCATGCAAAACTGTCTCATTCTTCTCAATTTTCCCATGCACATTGGAAATCCATCTTCATATCTAAGTCTTCAGTTAAGTCTGATGTGTAACTGAAGTAAAATTGTGATTCAGCTTTACATGATATCTTCATTTGCATTTTAAGATGATGAATTAATTAAATGATTTATAATGCATCATTTAATTAATTCATTTACATTATTTTATGCAAATAAATATGAAGAATAAAGCTAAACTTGAATGCATATTCTCTACCTACAACTTCATGCACTATACATCATTGGTGACCACTATGCATTATTTAAATAAACACTATAGTATATAAACACTATAGTCAGCTCTAAATGTTTATGAGAAAAATCGACCACTTTTGGCATATATTTTTCAATAATTTAAAAACTTGCCATAATACTTTAGCACAAAGCTTCATTATTGATAAGGTCGACAATACTATTGCTAGGCCCATTGACTTAAAGTCATGACCACTGGAGAGGACATAATGATTTACAAAATGATTTTTTCAAAGCCAAAAGATAGTTAAAAAAAACAACCATCGACCCATGAAAAAAAAGAAATAATGAACCCTAAAAATCATTATTTTTTTCTAAGTTTGGAGAAGCTTCACAAAGAAGCTGTCAACCGCCACCATCGAGTAGGGTTCCAACTCAAACTCATCATTCCTTGCCAATTTTGATGATCTCTTGAAAGATTCTGAGTGTAAAAGGTAAGATGAAGTTCATTTTGTCTCAAATCTGAGTATTCTCAAGCATTTGAATGCTTTTTTGAAGCCTTAAAGGTACGGTTGTGCATAATATCTGATATATTCCTTGTCATCTGCACTTTTTCTGACTTTGGCCGCCATGAGAGCTGGAGTTTGAAGCTTGAACTTGATCTTTCTCTTTAGAATATCTCCTCAAGCTTGGTCGACCCCCTTTCGGAAACAAAGGTAAGCTGATTCTTCTTAGTATTATAGCTTTTCAATGTGTCTTTAAATAAAGCAAAAATAGCCATAAGGTTGCAACTATCTCCATGCTCTCCTGTTGATTACTACACTTTCCAATAAATATAAAAAAAAACTTCAACTTCTCAGCCACCATGATCATGCTTATTTCCTGAGTAAAATAAATAAACCCCTCTTTATATTTTTCTGTTGTTGTATAAGCTCAAATAGAGCTCCCTCCTTGGCACGGCATGACTTCCATTGTTTCTATCGTGTTGTTTGAAGTTTTTATGAAATTCCTAGCCTCCATGCTTTATTTCTTATTGAAATTTCTGAGAGCAATTTCCCTGTGAAATGAGAATTTCATTACTTGGATATGCATGGATTTCATCTACCCTAAACTGTGGATTTCATATGCTTTTCTAAAAAACACTCCAACACTATAGTCGCGGCTGTGAGAACTCAACAGGGTTTTGTTTTTTTTAGTATTTTTACACTTAGAGAAGAAACTCCATAAACACTTTGGATATAAGCATTTATCTAGATTTTGAAATCCATTGAAGCTTTTCTAGATTTCAAATGCAAGCTCATAAATTTAGTTACACCTCTATAGCCGCTCAAGTTGATAATCAAAACCTTTTGATTATGTCTTTAATAGAATAATCATGATGTTCAAAATAATCATATGTTAGCTTATAAGAATGCATTACTATCAATTTGCTACTCTTCTCTATGCAGTCTGTCCCTGACATTGTGACTCCATTGATCTTTTCTTATGTAAATCTCCTTGAGCGCACTTAGATGTGGTTAAGCATTTATAAGTTATTTTGACTCATGATGTTTAAAATACTTGATTTGTACTTCAAAGTTTCTGTCATTATGCATATAAATGCTTTTTTGGGTGTCTTTTCCTTGGGGCATCCTTTGATTAAACTTGTTAAGCTCGCTTGGAAACCTGAAATATGCATATCCTTCTTTGATCTCAATGCCTTTCCTGTGGACTATGCTGATCTGTACACTTATTACTGTCATCTCTAAAGCCTGACTTCATGATACTTCTCTTTACTCAAAACTGTGTCTGTCTTCCGACTATGACTGCCATTTGATAGAACATTTGAATCAACAGATGGATGTCCCTTATAGCTTTTCTACAAGACTGTCATTAAGGCACATGGACTTCTCAATAAGAGCTTCTCTATGGTGAAAGGATTTCATCATGTATCACTCCTTGGATATATTATCTAGACTCAATGCACTACAATGTGATTGAACCTTTACCACCTGACATGTAAACTCATAAATGCTGAAAACTATTATGTAACCTCCTACCAAGGTATTGTATCCTTGGTCTCTTTCATGCTTGAACAAAATTAATATTGATTTGGAAATCAGTGTTCATGACCTATGACTTCGGCTACTATGGTGAATATTCCTTATATAATGCTCTTTTTCTGTTACTGTGCTTCAACGTATGACCCTTGGAAGAAGATGAAAGCTTTTGTATATTGTCTTGTGACATATTTTGAGTATCTTCTAATGTATAGCAATGTGTTGTTCATTTAATGATAGATGTTGCTCATTATCCATGACTACACTGTTACAAATTTGTACTTGTTCAAATTAAAGACTTTGCCTTCACTTAATTGTACTTTTCGCAATCTCTCCCAAATACCTTTATCTCCGTAAAAGAATTCTCTTACTTGTGTTTGGCTTTTATCTTGCAAAAGATCTATAGCTTGCCATTATAAAAAAGTTGCTTCTTCTACATGCTGCTCTTTCATTGTTCTATTGAATTATGAGAAATAAGATGCTTGCTCAATTTGATTTCACCATGTTGAATTAGACTTCTTGATGACAGTCCTAGATGATGAGTGTTTCTTTGATGCTTAAATAACTCTCATATATGATGTGAATGAGAGGTGTCCTTTTGATATGTCAGGCTCAACCCTTGTGGGAGACTGTTTTACTCCACATATCTAATAAGATGATCACAAACATGAAGAACCTGTTCTTGCACATTGAAACAAACATGTCAGTAAAATAAAAGAAGTTGAAAGCTTCCATTGAATTATGTTTTCTTTTGAATAGTGAAACCATCTGATGGATGCCTGATCAAATGTACATTATATTTCTATTGGTAGTGTAGGCATATGATAGGATATGATTTTTCATTGCTTAGATACCATCTCTAATGCCATATTTCATCGTTCTTGCGGATGCATTGGAGCTTGGAGCTGGAGCTAGAGCCACAACTGAAGACCTGGACTTGTCAATGATTCGTCATTCTAGGCAATGACGAATCACTTTCTACCCTATGCCTTCTCTTAATCTCAGTTGTATAGTGTACTTTCTTTTCTTGTATCTATCATTTGATTATAAATATCAAATTGGCTACTCCCACGACATGTGTGGGACTTCAGTTTTTACAACATGAATAAAGTAGCATTCTTTTATGCAAATTTATGAGTTCCTTTGTCTGAGATTTACATAATAACACTTGAAATTCATAAGTAATCAAAATTCTAGAACATAATGAATACTTAAGCATAATTTTTTTTGTACCTTCTTTGATGGATGCAATTCAGCTCTATCTGTTTTGAGCTATTAGTGAAAAATAGGTAACAAATTGGTGACCTCTGCGGAGTGTTTGCCTACTAAACACCATAGACCAGTTGTCTAGTATATCCATTGGGCATGGAGTCAATCTTTTCTCTTCAAACTTCTGAAAACCCTTGTAACTCAGCCTCAAACCAAACAAACTGAAAGGAAACTACTACAACTCTGTTGAAGACAAAGTTTGAAAACCAAGTGCAGCAACTGCACTTATTGAAAACATGACAAAACTGAAATGAAACGTTCCAGCAAGCACTTATTGAAAGCATTACTAAAAATATTACCCTACCCTACACTAACCAACAGTGTTAGTGCTCAAAAATGACCATTTACTAGCTGTGAGAAATAGCTGCCCTTTCTTAACAACAGAGGATGCTTCAAATCCATAAGATTAATAAAAAAGAAGTATAGACATTTGATTAACTACCGCTCCTTCTATTCAAAAATTGTTGTCAGCATAGTTTGGATCATCATAAAACCCATACCTTCCTTATCTGACTGATCATTAAACATGACAGTCTGAGGCATATGAATAAGATTAACCTATTGCTACTCTTGGCATGTTGCAATCACATGTTGTGGCAGAATTATGACTTGTTGTAATTTTGTAGACCCCTCCTTGGACAAATATTTGATTGGACACCCTTTAGAGAGCATAAAACTTGGCCTCTTATTACTATTTTCATGCTTATATACTATTGTCTCTTCATCCAAAGATGATATTTCGTCTTCTATCTCAATTTCAATTGGGTCTGAAGGAATCGATTCACATGAACGAAATGAAGGAATGCTTGTTTCCTTGGCCTGAACAGGCTGATTGCATATTGTTGGCTCGTATAGCATCAAACTATCATCAATGTTAGAACAAAAAGTCTCTATGATGCCTAAAAATATATTCTCATGTAAATCATAACCCCGAACTAGATTCAGATGAGTTTCATCACTCTACTACTCAAAGGTAGACCCTAATGTTAGTAAACATGTGTCATCTTTATTTTGATTAAAATTTTTGGGTAATTGCTCAAACGAATAAGCTAAATCCTGAGATTCAACCTTTATTTCCTTGTTTAAAACATGATCAACTTGGTGTTGATTGTCATCCAATTTTAAAATAAAGGACTTAAGATCATTCCAAAATATGGCTTCTTCACAATCATCACTTGCGTTACCTTCTAGAATTAGATGAGTAGCTTCCAACTTGTCACATTTGTTGTCCTCAACCAACAACTCATCACATTGTTTGTCATCTTCTTGCTCAATAAAGGAAGGTAATTCATCAGATAAGAACATGAAATCATTTCCTTTCATACATTTTTCAAGCTCCTCAACCTGTTGTCCCGATTGATCATGTCCATTCACCTCCTGCCGCAAGTCTAATTTGCAAATGGCATCAGGAAATGCATGCATAAGTTGGCTCTGTTGAGATGACTGCTCATGAAGACTCATAGCTGGATTTGCTACATGTACTTGACTTTGCAATAGAAGAGGATCTCCAAAACTTGGAATGGGAGCCTCTTGAACTAGATTCGGCATTTTGAAGTCTGGATGCTTGGTCCAAGAAGGCTGCCATAACTGTTTAGTACCTTGATGATTTGGTTTAGGCTCTTGATATGAATGAAAATGAGAGTTCATGGGCTCCTGTAGGAACTGAGCTATTGAAATAGAGGGAACTTGAGGAATCTCTTGAATTTCTTGAAGGAAAATAGGCGCTTCATGTGGCTAGTCTTGAGGATTAACAAATTTAGGTTGTACCAGCATAGGCTCTTATATTGGTAAAACATCTCTAAAACTTGGAACCTTGATTTTAAAAGGGTTAAGAGACTCACTTTGCTTGAAACTTGGAAATTTAAAATTACGAACCTCCTCCTAAACAGGCTGATGTGGAATATAAGGAGCTACTTGGACCTCATGCCTTTGTGTTTGAGCAAGCAAAAGCTTCATTTGCTCCTCTTTTACTGCTAACTCCCTTTCGAGCTTTTCTCCAAACTGTTTCCTCTATGTCAGTAATTCTTGCTCATGAAGGTAGGCCTGATAGGCCATCTCTTCTTCTTGTTGATCGTACTCCTGTTGCCTCCTAAACTCTTCTATCTACGTTGTGATGTCTAACAGTATGTCCTTCATGTTATTCATGTTATTCTTCATATAACCAACCTCTTGGAGCTAATTTTGGACATGTGAATGTTGATCTGAAGGTTGAGCAAGGGAGGGTGGGAGGTAAGCATGTTGAACATGTTGATAGGCTGTTGTTGCATGGTTGTTTGGGATGAAACCGGCAGCATGATTGGCCTAATATGGCTTATAGGGTGATTGGTTGACAGGATTTTCATGAAACGGAAGTGGGTGACTATGAAAATTTGTCATCTCTACTCATAAAAATACTAGAAATCAGAATATTAAGTTTGAATTTGAAACATACCAGCACTGAACTTGTTGAAACCAGTGAATATGCTCAGAGTCGCCAGGTATAAATTTGTACCTCTTAAAGGTGAAAATATGCTATTGTATATACCAGGACAACAGCTTGTATCTTTGAATTCTTTCTCTTAATCATGCATCAGAGTCCCACCGAGCGTGCCAAAAATTGTTGTCAACCAGATTGCACTCGAATGCTTGAATGATTAAATTCAGTAATCTGTTGAAACATTGGATCAAACTCAAGTTGTGGGTGACCTATAATGAGATTAAACCTCCGGATTCTAGGTCAGCTTCCTATATGATGGTCAATTTGATACTTGAATAATTTGTTCTAAGAAAAGGGTAAGAAACTTAATCTAATGTAAAATTGGAAAAGCTAGACTGTGGTGATGCACCTATTTGATTTAAGAAAACAAAGTAACTCACAACTGATTCATCATGAAGCTTACTTTCACAACTCAGATTGAATAATTTAATTGCATTAATGATTCACAAACAAGCTTGATAATTCATTCTTTATGAAGGAAGAACTTATTTTCACAACTTAAAGATATGGATATACTTGAGACACAATTTATGACCTACAACTAAGATTGTTTCTTCGTGTACATGCATTCACGAATGTTTGACAAAAATTTAAAGGTTCTGATATCAAACACATTAAACTTGTATCCAAAAACACTCACAAAATAAGACACCTAAATCTAAGAAGGATAGTTTTTAACTGGAAATGACAAATGAAGGAACGCTCTGCAAATGATACTCCAAGATAACTTGTAAAGACTGTTGCAATATCTATTAAATTTTGAAAAGCTGAGTTACAAGACAATTCACTTTTGCAAAATGCAAAGGATGAATAACAAGAACTAGCGGAAAAAAGATAAAAATTTTCCAATATATACAATGAGAATGCACTTCAAAGTGCATGAACATGTAACTGAAAGTCAATTTCAGTGAGATGATAATTCCAAGGTGAAATCCGAGCAAAAACAAAAATCCTTGAAAAGAAGGTTCAAACTCATGCAAAAATGAGTGAACTCAAACTTGAACTGGCAGTCATATAGCATGCAACTGATCTGCAACTCAAATTGAACTAGAAATCCCTGAAAAGGTAGGCTAAAGCATGCAAAACTATCTCGTTCTTGTCAATTCGCCCATGCACATTGGAAATCCATCTTCATATCTAAGTCTTCAGTTAAGCCTAATGTGTAACTAAAGTAAAATTGTGATTCAGCTTTACATAATATCTTCATTTGCATTTTAAGATGATGAATTAATTAAATGATTTATAATGCATCATTTAATTAATTCATTTTCATTATTTAGTGCAAATAAATATGAAAAATAAAGCTAAACTTGAAGGCATATTCTCTAAATACAACTTCATGCACTATACATCATTGGTGACCACCATGCATTATTTAAACAAACACTATAGTATATAAACACTATAGTCAGCTCTAAATGTTTATGAGAAAAACTGACCACTTTTGGCATATATTTGTCAATAATTTAACAACCTACCATAATACTTTAGCACAAAGCATCATTGTTGATAAGGCCGACCATACTATTGCTAGGCCCATTGACTTAAAGTCATGACCACGGGAGAGGACATAATGATTTACAAAATGATTTTTTCAAAGCCAAAAGATAGTAAAAAAAAACAACCATCGACCCATGAAGAAAAAGAAATAATGAACCCTAAAAATCATTACGTTTTTCTGAGTTTGGAGAAGCTTCACAAAGAAGTTGTCGACCGCCGCCATGGAGTAGGGTTTCAGCTCAAACTCATCATTCCCTACTAATTTTGATGATCTCTTGAAATATTTTGACCATAAAAGGTAAGATGAAGTTCATTTTGTCTCAAATCTGAGTATTCTCAAGCATTTGAACACTTTTTTGAAGCCTTAAAGGCGCGGTTGTGCATAATATCTGATATATTCCTTGTCATCTGCACTTTGTCTGACTCTGGTGACCATGAGAGCTGGAGTTTGAAGCTTGAACTTGATCTTTCTCTTTAGAATATCTCCTCAAGCTTGGTTGACCCCCTTTCTAAAACAAAGGTAAGTTGATTCTTCTTAGTATTATAGCTTTTCAATGTGTCTTTAAACAAAGCAAAAATAGCCATAAGGCTGCAACTATCTCCATGCTCTCCTATTGATTACTGCACTTTCCAATAAATATAGAAAAAACCATCAGCTTCTCAGCCACCATGATCATGCTTATTTCCTGAGTAAAATAAATAAACCCCTCTTTATATTTTTTTGTTGTTGTATAAGCTCAAATAGAGCTCCCTCCTTGGCACGGCATGACTTCCATTGTTTCTATCATGTTGTTTGAAGTTATTCTGAGATTCCCAGCCTTCATGCTTTATTTCTTATTGAAATTTCTTAGAAAAATTTCCCTGTGAAATGAGAATTTCATTACTTGGATATGCATGGATTTCATCTACCCTAAACTGTGGATTTCATATGCTTTTCTAAAAAACACTCCAACACTATAGTCGTGGCTGTGAGAACTCAATAGGGTTTTTTTTTTTTTTAGCATTTTTACACTTAGAGCAGAAACTCCATAAACACTTTGGATATAAGCATTTGTCTAGATTTTGAAATCCATTGAAGCTTTTCTAGATTTCAAATGCAAGCTCAGAAATTCAATTACACCTTTATAGCCGCTCAAGCTGATAATCAAAACCTTTTAATTATGTCTTTAGCAGAATAATCATGATGTTCAAAATAATCATAGTTAGCTTATAAGAATGCATTACTAGCAATTTTCTACTCTTCTCTATGCAGTATGTCCCTGACATTGTGACTCCATTGCTCTTTTCTTATGTAAATCTCCTTGAGCACACTTAGATAGGGTTAAGCATTTATAAGTCATTTTGACTCATGATGTTTAAAATACTTGATTTGTACTTCAAAGTTTATGTCATTATGCATATAAATGATTTTTTGGGTGTCTTTTCCTTGGGGCATCCTTTGATTAAACTTGTTAAGCTCGCTTGGAAACCTGAAATCTGCATATCCTTCTTTGATCTCAATTCCTTTCATGTGGACTATGTTGATCTGTATGATTATTACTATCATCTCTAAATCATGACTTCACGATACTTCCCTTTACTCAAAATTGTGACTGTCTTTCGATTGTGACTGCCATTTTATAGAACATTTGAATCAACAGATGGTTGTCCCTTATATCTTTTCTACAAGACTGTCATTAAGGAACATGGACTTCTCAATAAGAGCTTCTCGATGGTGAAAGGATTTCATCATGTATCACTCCTTGGATATATTATCTAGACTCAATGCACTACAATGTGATTGAACCTTTACCACCTGACATGTAAACTCATAAATGCTGAAAACTATTATGTAACCTCCTACCAAGGTATTGTATCCTTGGTCTCTTTCATGCTCGAACAAAATTAATATTGCTTTGGAAATCAGTGTTCATGACCTATGACTTCGGCTACTATGATGAATATTCCTTATATAATGCTCTTTTTTTGTTATTGTGCTTCAATGTATGACCCTTGGAAGAAGATGAAAGATTTAGTATACTATCTTGTGACATCTTTTGAGTATCTTCTAATGTATAGCAATGTGTTGTTCATTTAATGATAGTTGTTGCTTATTCTCCATGACTGGACTGTTACAAATCTGTACTTATTCAAATTAAAGACTTTTCCTTCACTTAATTGTACTTTTCGCAATCTATCCCAAATACCTTTATCTCTGTAAAAGAATTCTCTTACTTGTGTTTGGCTTTTATCTTGAAAAAGATCTATAGCTTGCCATTATAAAAAAGTTGCTTCTTCTACATGCTGCTCTTTCATTGTTCTATTGAATTATGAGCAATAAGATGCTTGCTCAATCTGTTTTCACCATGCTAAATTAGACTTCTTGATGACAGTCCTAGATGATGAGTGTTTCTTTGATTCTTAAATAACTCTCATATATGATGTGAATGAGAGGTGTCCTTTTTATATGTCGAGCTCAACCCTTGTGGGAGCCTGTTTTACTCCACATATCTGATAAGATGATCACAAACATGAAGAACCTATTCTTGCACATTGAAACAAACGTGTTAGCAAAATAAAAGAAGCTTAAAGCTTCCATTGAATTCTATTTTCTTTTGAATAGTGAATCCATTTGATGGATGCCTGATCGAATGTACATTATATTTCTATTGGTAGTGTAGGCATATGATAGGATATGATTTTTCATTGCTTAGAGACCATCTCTAATACCATATTTCATAGTTCTTGCAGATGCATCTGAGCTTGGAGCTGGAGCTGGAGCCACAACTGAAGACCTGGACTTTTCAATGATTCGTCATTCCAGGCAATGACGAATCACTTTCTACCCTATGCCTTCTCTTAATCTCAGTTGTATAGTGTACTTTCTTTTCTTGTATCTATCATTTGATTATAAATATCAAATTGGCTACTCCCACGGCATGTGTGGGACTTCAATTTTTACAACATGAATAAGGCAACATTCTTTTATGCAAATTTATGGGTTCCTTTGTCTAAGATTTGCATAATAACACTTGAAATTCATAAGTAATCAAAATTTTGGAACATAATGAATACTTAAGCAGAAAAAAAATTTGTACCTTCTTTGATGGATGCAATTTAGCTCTACCTGTTTTGAGCTGGTAGTGAAAAATAGGTAACAATGACTTCTATAAATAACCATCTAGTTGTTTAGATCTACACAATATTTAAAACGTCAATTTACATAATTCTAATTAAATCATTAAGATCATTATTTATTTTTGGTAAAATTTGGACCTATGAATGCACTTTATTTGCTACTTTTTCAAAAAATAACAACTCAAGTATCATTTTAAAAAAGAACCTAATATTGATGGTGACTCATAATGAGCTATATAATGTATTGAAATGAGATTTAATTTTTCTATTTCAAAAGAGAAACAAATCTATTTTCATGTCCAACCATTATAGAAGCACCATCTATTGAGACAACTATTAGTTTTGTTAATGGAATTCTTCTATCATTTATCAATTGATTAATAATATCATATATAGTTTTCTCTTTTCCATTTGATACATTCATGATATTCGTAAACATAGAAATGGGTGCCTTCTGACCCTATAAAGTTAAATGTGTTGCATAAATCATAAGCTGTTTCTTTTAAAAATTTGATCAATGCTTTCATCAACCATTAGTGAGAAAAAAGTACTTTTCAACATTACTTATATCCAAAAAATTTCAAAGTATTTTGATATATAGAAAATAAAATCATTTGGACTCTTTCAATTTGTGTATGTAGAGTAATCTTGGTACTTTGACATATTAGGATTTTTTGCATCCATAAGAAATTTACATATTTTCTCATACCTAGTTAAAGATAATCTCTCATGACAAATAAAATAAGTTGTTTTCATTGTAGTGATAACTCTTTTGATATTAGCATCTTCAACTTCTAAAATATGATATGGAATAGATTTTTCTTTCTATTTAATGCATTAACCAATATTGTTTGAGCATCTTTATGCATCACAATTAAACTTTCACCTGGTTTATTAAGGAGGAATCCATCTAATATGATCTATAGAAGGGTGATATTTGAACCTAAGAACTATAAATTGATAAATATATTAAATTAAATAAGTAAAATATTTAGAAAATTAAATTATAAAATATTGAAAATGTTTTGATTATGAAAAACTGTGATAGATGTTGAATTTTTTTTGTTAATGGTATGAAAAAATTATTGATGATTAGATGAATTATTTGAACTATTGAATTCTCTATTTGTCATCCCAAGTAGCATAGTAATTTGAATGTTTTGATTATTAAAAACTATCATAGATGTTGAATGTTTTTTTGTTAATGGTACGGAAATATTATTGATGATTAGATGAAACATTTGAACTAGTGAATGCTCTATTTGTCATCCCAAGTAGCATTCAAATTACTAGTGATATTATCTTGCATATACAAATCTAATTTAAGATGCATATTTTATATGTTTGTAACCTATAGGTTCAATATATATAACATGTGCACACTTGTAAATTATTAGAACTGTTTTAAATTTCTATTCCCTAGATCTAGATATATTATTTACCAAGGTCTCATTGCTCCTTTAGGTATACATACATATATAACATGGAAAATACAGATGTTTCACCTCTAGAAACTTTGTTTGCAAATACTACTAATGAGATTAAGATATTTAGAGACTCATTAGCAGATGGTGCAAACATAGGGATATATTCAGAAGTTTGCATGTCAATATTACAGAACCTAGAAAAACTAAGAGATGAACTTGGACATACTAGTGCATATTCCTCTAATAGAGTAGTTGTTATTCTTTCCCATATGTGGAAAGAAGTACATGGTGAGTTTCCCTTTAAACAAATACATGATGTTGTGACTAAAGAAATGATAAAAAAACACTTGTTTTCTATTCTATCAAAATCAACATCAGGTGAGGGGATACTAGGTCACCAAATGTGTGGATCGTGCTATGGTTGCATTGATCTACCTGTGATTTCTTGCAACACACGGTCAATATCCAAACAATGACTAGATTCCATTATATTTTGTTCAGTAGTTGTATGCTAAGGTCCATTTTGGCCTCAAAGTCAACTACATAGACATTCCACCATATGTTGGTCAGAGGTGTGGCAGGATTGCTGATAAGCCCACCTATCATTGAGCAGATAGACCAGCCCTAGTGTTTAGGGTATTGGTTGGCGAGAGGTCTCCTGCTTTCACCCCAACTCTAGCCCCCTTAGCCAATGAGGTTGTCATTGCTTCCCAAAAGGAAGCAATTGACACTATAGGTGACATTGCAGCTGCCACCACTAGGATATCTATTGA